>JAGFMF010011644.1:2093906-2317986 GCA_019455555.1 Galemys pyrenaicus | reverse complement strand
TTTTAATGCATTGTTGTATTCTGTTGGCTAAAATTTTGTTGAGGATTTTTGCATCTGTGTTCATTAGGGAAATTGGTCTGTAGTTCTCTTTTTTTGTTCCAACTTTTATTATAAGTTTTAAAATAATCCTAAAATACATAGTGTAGAAAAATAAAATTCTCAGACTTAATACACAGGAGAGCATGAAAAAAAGATTGGTTTAGAATTAGAATTTCTCAAATTACTTCTTTGTCCATGAAAAGGGAAATAAAAACAACACCTACCTTACAGAATTGTCATTAGAAAATTAATATTTATCATAGGTTTATTTATTTATAGTGATTATCCAGAAGTATAGTTATTATTAGTGTAATTGTTGTTACCACAAACCTGGGCAGGCATAGAGTATCTTTTGCTCTGGTATGGATTATTACCAAATTGTATACTGGCAGTGGTGGAAATACAGAAAATATGGCTGTTCTCATAAGCCTGGGCCTTAGAGGAAAGAAAAGGTAGTAAGGGTGGAAATAAACTTTGCAGTTATAAGCTACTGAAATTTTGGAAATGCTCATTAATGCAGTGTAACCTGACTTAGTCTTACAGCTACACTCGGTTATCCCTTCAAATTCTGGAGAAAAAGTATACTAATGATAACAATACATGAAATCTGTACTTATGTGGACATAGACATTTAAAGTCATTATTTGTTATATAAGCATCAAGGAACTAGTCTTAAGTTTAATAGCTTTATATAAATATTTTCATTTTCATTTCTTTAAAAATAAAATTTAGTTACATTTCAGAGAGAGATGTCAAGATATCAAAATTAACAGCATTTTTTGTTTTTTTGAGGGAGTCGCTTGTGATGCCAAAACCAGACCTGTGAATTCCAGGCCTGAGGGGATCATTAGTTAATGCTCCTCTGGCTGAGAAGTTACCTTGAAGGTCTTTATGAAGCAGAGATTCTTTCTGAAAGGAGAATACTGAGTCTTGCCCCTTATAGGAACATTTTTCTTCATAGGAAAATAGGCTTCCCTAAACCCAGATTCCGTGTTGCAGCTGTAAACATAGCACTTAGTACACTGAGGGTCTTAACGTTATTTATGAAAAAATCGAATGGTCGTAATCTACAGTGCTCCCCAATGTCTGAACTCTTTCAGATTTGCGTTTTTAAAATAAACGTCTTTATTTTGGACACTGCTTTAAAATTATCTTGGTATTAAGATTTCCATTTATTCCTTTGTAACACTTTACATGTGACCACATGCCCGTAGATTCAGGCTATACTGTTTGATATTTTTTACTGCTGCTTTTATTTCACCTGATTATTTCATTTGGGTCTTTAAAACTACATTATGAAATACCTTAATTATTTAAATTAGGACCAGATTAATTATCTCTAGTGTACAAACTCAAATTAATTTCATTATTAACCTGAGTTTTAAATTGATTAATCTTGGAGTTTTTAAGGAACCAAGTTTTTTTTTTTTTCCATCCTCAAGGAAAAGGGCATATTTGATTTGATGAATCTCTATTGTACCAGTTATACTAATAGGAGTAAGAAACTTGCAAGAAAACTTCAGATGGATTTTATAAACCAGCCAGAAACCTGTGTGTCTAGGGCTTCTGGGGGAACAATCTGTGAGTCATTTTAAAAAACAAACACACTCATAATCACAGTGCATGTTGTTACCATGGTAATTAGGCCTGTCGAGTTGGCTTGCTTATGTTCCTCTAAAGGGAAGAGGGGAGAGAAATGGAGAATTCAGAGCTTTGACTATCAGCTTCAATTTGCCTATTGCAAGGGAGACTGTAGGGGGTTCTTGAGAACATGCTGGCGCAGTCATCCTGAGAGGGAAGTGAAGAAACTCTGGCATCCTGCCTTTGTTATTGAATGTAAGTTAGCCATATTAGTGTTGGGTGCTGTGATTCACAGGGGAGAAAAGGACCATTTGGCATTCTCTTGGGAAATAGGGAAAAGTAGGTTCTTTATCTGGTATATAATTACATAGACGTCTCCATGGTCTACCTGGTGAAATGTCTCCTGTGCATGTGTATAAGACTTTAATGATCCACTAAAAGGCACCCAATGCTGCTGGTGTAACATTATTCCAGATTTCAAGGATACTCAGTCCATTATCTAACAGCATTAGAGACTGGTTTTGGTGAGGTCTTTGCTTCAGAGTCGATCTTTTCTTTAGTCTATGGAATAGGCATACTCCTTTATCTTGAATGTTCATAACATAGGCCCAGTGGGTCACAGGAGAAGCCAGGGAGGTCTTGTGAGTTCTACCAAATGTATTGTCATTCCAGGGGGAGGTAAAATCAAAGCATACACCTGGCTGATGAACAATCAGCAGAGTTATTGAACCAATAGAAATACTGTAACAGGGTTATTCCCAGGAAAGGGGGGAAGTTCCAGAATCCCATTTCTACCCTAAGTGGGTGGAGCTGAGCAGGGAAAGAAAATTCTGCAGAGAGAGGACAGAAGGAAGGGAAGAAGAAGGAAGCAGGATGGAGAGCAGCAAGGAAACTTGGAGGAGGCACGTGGAGCAGAGGGACATGTGAAGAAACTGCGCTTGCTTTTTGGTCTTGGACTGGTTAGAACAGATGTAGGTGAGAGACCCATGGGGAGGTTAATAATGGCAGCTTTCAGCTTAATTTTAATTTTGCTCTTTCCCTTCCAGATTTATCTAACTGTCTGACCCTTTTCTATGGGTCTCTACTGAAAGGTCTTTTAGACTTGTGGCAGGATTTTGGGCCTTGCTTTGGGCCCATCCTATTTGGCTGGACTTTTACCCTCAAGGAGATTGGTAACTTTAGATGCTTAACTTAGTAACTATGTGCTTTGTCCTTTCTGTATTGTACCCTAATTGTATTAAAGTTCCTTCCCATTAAAGGTTTTATGTATTTGTCTTAATGTGGCAGATGGCAGAACCCATTCAGAGAGGGCAGGCTTGGGGGTTCTGGGGTGCTCCTCTCCCTGCCCTGTAACATTACTACTGTAGGAATGATTTGTTGTGAGACTGGAAAACAAACAAAAGCTTTAAATTAAAGTTATGAGTGTACAACCAAATTGTTTTTTTTTTTAAGATTTATTTATTTATGCATACAAGCACTGGGGTACAGGCCAGAGGTGTGTGGGGGGTGAGGTGAGAGGATTCACCACTGAAAGCAGGGGACAGAACAGGCAGATAAACGAAACACACTGCTGAGGGGAGCAGCGGGCACAGCAGGAGAGGTCCTCCGCACCATGTGGGTCCCCTCCCTGGCCGGCAGCAGGGATTGAACTCGTGCTGCAGTGGCTGCGGTTTGTTTCATAGTGCGTTGCTTAACCCACTGCGCCACCAGGGAGGGTCCCCAACCAAATTGTTTTTAAAAATGTTTCCAAGTTCACTTTCAGAACCCAAGGTGTCTTCTTAAATGTGTAACTAAAATGCATTGACTAGAGTATTATTTTCTAGAGAATTCCTCAAACAGATTTTATTTAGAATTAAAGTTTCCTTATTAAAACTGTTTTCTAAATACTTAAAATAAAGTGCCATAGGGTGTGATTAAAAAATCATATAAATTCAGGGTGTGTGTGTGATTTGTACGTTGGCATGAGACAAAAACTACAACTTTCAATTAAAGATTTGATTTTACTCTTACAGGTGGGAAGAAAACACATACTACTCAAATTTCATTCTGTGCTATCTTATTTTCTTAAGGTCAGGAAACAAAGATTGATTTAAATTTTTTTCCTGACAATCAAAGTAATTTATGGAAAGTATTGAAAATTTGGGAAAAATTATAAAAATAGTAAGAATGATCCCTTCTTTAATTAGGTTGTTGGTTGAACTCTAGGTGACAGAAATTACAAGTTATTTCTCTTCCACTTAACTACTGGCTCAGGACTAGTAAGACAGTTCTACTCCGTGAGATCATTCAGGTACCCAAGCTCGTTCTATGATGTTCTTTCATTCAGCAAATTTCTCTGGCTTTATGTCTAAGGTGGCTTGCCATAAGGATCCCATTATAACCAGCAAGAAGAGAGAAAGTTGAAAAGGGGAGAGCTTAACGCAAAATTTGAACATATTACTTTTGCAACCTTCTCATTGAACTTTTTCTCATGATCACACACTTATCAGGGTGGGAGACTGGAAAAAGCAGTTATTCTTGATGTGGATGTACCTACTTTAAAACACTATTACAGGTTTCTCCTAGTATAAAAAAGTAGAGGTTCTTGTTTGATATGATTTGGTAGGTTATTTTTGGATTCTGGGAATGCTCAAAAATTTTTACCATCTAAATTAATGGTAATAGCATTCCCAAATGCAAAAAAAAAAACAAAACCTATTAAATTCTATCAAATAGGAACCTTCTACTTTTAGATAGTGGGGCAAACCTATATAGGCATTAAAGATGACAGCAAATATTGGGGCATACCTAGCAATTTCTACTTCCATTATCCTATACAAAGGAGATAATATATTGTTTATATCTTGCTATGTCTTTTCATCATTTTTCTAGAAAAAATATATTAGCAAGATATTGTACATACATTATTAGAAGATTGCATATGATATTGTGGAAGAATATTACATATGAAAAATATAAAAAATACATTGGAAAATATGTTTAAATACATATATTAGAAAACTAGCTGAGGTTGTACTATATATAATTTTATATTCTCTTTCACATAACTTTCTAGCATGTTTTTTCTTCATCATTTAAAGTATTTATTGTTTCAGAGTTCATCATGTGAAGTTTCTCTATTTGTCTTTAACAGGTTAATTATTGCTGATATTTCTAATACTTTGGTAGTTATTCTACTTTTTTTTTTTTTTATAAAGTCAAGGAGTGGCATCACCAAGGTAATGATTGAGAACATATTTTAGGATCTCAATAAACAGTATCAAACTGCTTCCCAGAGAAGTTGTGCCAGTGTATGCTATCGCTAATAATGTCTGAGCACCTTGAACAGGCTTATTTTTCAAGTCCCACTAATCATTGTTATCCTTAGGGTTCAGTCTCTAAAAATAGGTTGTTTTTTGTCCTTGGCTTTTTTCCACCTGTGCTGTCATTAATCATGAGATAATAGTTTTCTAATAACTTTGACTCATTTAAAAACATATCACCACTTCTAGTCACCTGGGAATATGATTGGTTGGGTTGAGTTTGTGGGATGTGTTCCTGTCGTAAGCAGTGCAAGGTCTCTAGAAACACCGATGTTTATTTGCTACTGTGACCCATTGTGAATTTTATTCTAATCTCATAGTACTCTGGAGGAAAGGCACTTTATTCTGAGGCATAACAAAATAGGAATGGTGAAGCACTACCCAAGGAATAGGCAGTTCCCTTTAAGCTGGATGTTAGGAGTTCTCAACTGTGAACCACACTTGGCAAAATTCAATCAACTCTGTTCAATAACCTCAGAGGCCATTAATAGCTAGGGGTATAGGTGTCTCTTCTTCTAAAGAGCCTGCAGAAGCTCTGGATGCTAAAGATGTTTTTGTTACTACCAGCTTAACTGTCTAAAATTTATATATGCGTGAATGAAACCCTAGCTCTGTCCCTGAAGCAAGATTGTGTTCTGTCTCTGCTCTTTGGTCTTGCTGGGATTAAATCAGATGTAGTCAGAAAGAAACCCTGTTCTTCAGCAGCATCAGTTACCCAAAACAGTTTCCCAAGCCAACCCTGTGTTTTCATGTCTTCTTGCACACTAGGGAAGTTCACAGAAAAAAGTACTGCTGTTTTCACAAGTTTGTTTCTTAAAAGACAGAATGTTAACAATGTATTTGTTTCTTGGCTCAGAAATGTAAACCTGTGAGACCCTCTGCCTTTCAAGCTATTCAGCCATTACCAGCAAATCCTATTTACAGAATCATTCACTTGCTTGTTTAGCTCTTCTGTATCTCGTTATTTCTCCATTTAAAAAAAAGTAATTTTTTCTCTCTGCTTTCTCAACAGCTAGATCTACCAGTGAGTCTCAGACCTTGGGAACTGAAAAGGTAATAATTTGGAAATACTTTCATCTGGGATTTTCTTAATCTATAATAATTAGAACTTCAAGAGGAAGAAAATACTTTAAGTGATCCTATAGATGAAAATTTCTAGCATGTGATGTTTTATCAACAAGAAGCAGTCATAGAGTCTTTAGTAATACTGACTTGGCTTTAGGATTGAGAGAAAAAAATAAATGACTCTCCTTGATGATGGTTTATATCATATTTCTCACCCAGATTTTTACATTTTCTTTTAAAAACTTGAGTAGAGAGTCTTTGAGGTTGTTGCTTTAACTAAATGTATTCCTGTGGCACCAAACATGATTAATCATTGCAGCTATTAAGGACATATCCTGTGTGAGATGCATCAGAGTAAATGAGATCAGAGAAGGGTGAACCCTTTTCTTAACAGATTAGTTGTAGACATTGTAAGAGCTTTTCCAGCAATAATAACAGCAGCAAAAGGTCAATCGGATAATGTTGGGGTTGCTTCTTGAAGAAGCTGACTTGGCTTTTGAAAATAGCTAAATCCATTTGAATCTGGTTGTAGACTTGAAAGGTCACCACATTTCTGAGACACGTGATAATGGGTTTCCCTTCCCCAACCAACAGTCAGTAACTTGGGTTTTTGTCCTATTTTAAAATTTAAACTCATTAGGAAAAATGTCAAGCATATTCCAAAGGAAAGAGAATAATATAATAACTTCCATGTCCCTGCCACTTGATTTTAAAAATTATTGACTCCTGGCAAGTACTATTTCATTTATATCCCCACTCACCCTACTCACTTCTCTTTTTCCCCCATGGGATTAAATGTCAGTGACTTAACTTGGTTGTTGGATTTTAGTGGTTTGCTGACATAACGATTTAGTGGCAATGGCAAAATGTTAATAAGAAATAAAACTTATAACCTGACTTAGTTTACTGGAACCAGTTATTCCATCCATTTACTTATTTATTAGTGTAAGAACCGTCCTTGGATAAGAGAACCACTTTCTCTCACCTTATCTCACCAGACATTGAATCTCCAGATAAGGTTATCTGTCCGAAATACAGTGAAAGAATGAAAATATGACATTCATCATACAACTTTAACAGATAAATGTAAACATTGAGAATATGCCATAGTTTTTAAAATGTTTTTTGAAATACCTCCACTTTTTGATATATTGGGAACTTAAAAACACAGCAAATACAAAACTATTTCCAATTCTCTGATGTTCTTTCTTATGTTATCATAAATGTCCATCAATAATGCCTTCCTGTCAATAATATTAACTTGGTGAGAACAGGGGTAGTGTCTGAAGTGTTGACCATTTTGCTCTGGTGTTGAGCTAGCTTTTTTTGCAGTTTGCCTATATTTGATAAAACTGTTGAATGAATGAAAAAGTGAATTCCAGCTGATAAACATAAAAAACACACATTGGTCTCGTCCAGAGTTGCTAAGCCTCGTGAAGGAGAAAGCCATGTAATGAAGGAGGACTCTGTAGTTTGGGTTGGCAAAATCTGAGCAGATGCTCCTCTGGCTATGGATGCCAGAGGAGAGGACTAACTTGGTGGGGAGTTTGGTGAAAAGCTTGATGGATAAAGGGGTTGGGGGGGAGCACTTGTGCTTTCATTTGAAGTTCCATCAGTCAGAGAAGAAGCAGTTGAGAAAACAAGAAAATCACATGTGAAAATTCACAAAGTCTCCCCACCCCCAAAGCATAGTGTAGTCTGGGTACTCTCAGAAATTTAAAGTGGTCTTTGTGTGGCTGGAAGTAGCAACTTGAGATACAGGCTAATGAAGCTTGGAAAGGCATGTGATGCTCAAGTTTGGATCCTAGTTTAGGTAGGAAGACAGAGAAGAAGACATGATCATATATTTCTAAGAATACTTCCCTTAGGTTGTAGAGTGAAAGATAAATAATGAAAGAGTAGTGAAAGGGAGACCAATAAAGATCATGGATTTGAAAATAGTAATAGACCAAATATAGAATACCTTGCAGGATTGCTAATTAAAAAGATGACAAATACAGGAGAGGAAAGAGGAAGACAACTAGAATAACTCCAAGATTGTTCTTTTGGGAGATTAAATGGGTGGTGATAACTAGGCTACAAATAATAGGAAGAAGGGAACTGTATCAAATTTGTATCATGGCTGCATCTAGGTGGAATGCTTTGTGGACTGCTCTTATAGGGCACAGAGGAGTAATCTCAATCCCGGTTGTGTGTGGCTCTCCAGGAAATCATTTAAAAATACTGCTAGGCAGACCTTACCCAGACTAGTTGAATCAGAATTCCTAGGGGAGGGGTGTGAACATCTGTGGTTTTCAAGAACTTCCCAGGTTGAATCTTTGCTCTAGAACTGATTAGAAGAAAGGTGGTGTACGTGTGTATATGGGGATGGTGACGGTGGTGGTGATGTGCAAGCATGCCCACACATACATTTTTAAGGCTACATAGATAGCTTTTGCTATTATGTAATGAGGTGCTTTTGGAGTCAGATATAGATAGTATCTTCCAGGTAAAGGTTGACCAAATCTACGTTCTACCAAATATTATGGATGATGAAGACTGCTTTATAAGTATATGATATTTTTTGGTGGTGGTATTGATTTTGATGCCAGTAAATGTTCTTAAAGTATTCAAATAAATTCAATTAGAGTTTCTCAGTGAGAGTTGCTGGCATGTTGAATGGGAAAATTAGAGAATTCTTTTTGGTGCTTTGGGTATCCCTGTCCTTGGCATCTTCCAGTCATCATGGTACATGGTGTGTCCTAGGGAGACACTGAGAACCACTGCATCTTAGCACACAACTTTAAAGAGGTTATTTGGCATTTTCCCACTCTTACCTGAAATTATTTTTGCTTCATACAAAATTAATGATTTTTGTTACGCTCAGTGGTTCCTTATGTAAGCAGGCTCTGTGTTAACAAACTAAAGAAGGAAACTAAACAAAGTAGGCATGTAAAAGGAAGTATTGTTTTGCACTGTTGGAGGGATTTTGAGCATATTTGCCCTAGTACTAAATCTATTTTTTTTAAGTTTATATGGAGAAGCGAATTAAACACAATGTAAGAAATGGTCAAATATTGGTGCTTAAATACTAGCAAAACATCATGCGATTTGAACAGCAGCAATGATAGAAGCTCTATTCTTTTCCTATTATCACTCTAATGGATGGTTACAAATGTAGTAACTTAAAAAAATACAAATTTATGATTTTACAGTTCTGCAGGTAAGGTTCTGTAGGTAAAGTATCAACAGAGCTGATTTCTTTCCTGAGACTCTTGGGGAAAATTTCATTTCCTTGCCTTCTTGGGTTTCTAGAGACTCCCTTTCACCATCTTCAGAGCCGACAACATTGCAGCTGTCACATCTCCTAACTAAACTCAGTTAAGAAAGGCTCTTTGATTTTGAGAAGCCCTGTGATAAGATTTGGCACACCTGGATGATCCATGGTAATCCCCCTATCTCAATGTCCTGGATTTAATCATACATCAAAGTCCCTTTATCCTTGTAAGGTTACATATTTATAAATTCTAGGGATTAGGGCTTGGACCTATTTGGGAGTGTTTATTCTTCTTACTTCAAGTAAAAAAGATTAGTTGTTCAGAAAGGTAGAAATGCCTCAAATGGTAGAGGTAAGATTATCTGACATTTTACTGTATAGGGTTGAGAGGATTTAGAGTTCCTGAGCTGATGAAGGAAGCACTCATTTTAACACTGCAAATTCTGTTGTGTAGATGTGGGCACTGATGGCTTTGGGCTCCTTTGGAGTGTTCAGTATTGGATCAGATGAATAAGTTGAAGTCCAATGTCTGCTTTCTTGGTCACACCTTTTGGTGCTATGGGTGTGTTCCCTGGACAATGTGCTGCTTATGGTGTTTCTCCAACTTCAGAGAGTTCACTTATAGCCCAGATTTTGAAAGGCACCAAAGAAAAGTGAGATTTCTTTTTGTGAGCCTGTCATAGAGGACTAAAATATGAAATTGAAGGACAAAATAACAATATTTCAAAATTTTAGTAGTGATACTTATTATAGTTTATCTCTATAGATATGATTTAATTTCCTTTATAGATTAGGTAGGTCATCCCCATAAAGTAAGAAACACTTCTTGCCTAATAAATGAAACTGATCACTGTGAAAACCAACCGTTTCCTTAGCATGTCCCCTTTCTACCCATGTCTACCTTCTTCAGGAATACAGACCTAGGTAGTAGAGTAACTAACAGCCCATTTGTCTAAGACTAAGTAGTTTTCTGGGACATGGGACTGTCAGTGCTAAATTTGAGGGAGTCCAGGGCAAATCAGGTCAGTTGGTCACTCCAGATGTTAATAAATTGGCTCTGGCAGAAAGTGGCTGTCTTGTCAATGAATTATTAGGATGGAATTTTTTTTTTTTTTTAGGATGGAATTTTTGATGGAACTAAACAATGATAATAACATCCCTCCCCCTAACAGGTTTGGGTTGAAGATAGGGGTGGCTATAACTGCCTAGAAAATATGTATTCATATGTACATATTTGCCCAAACCACCTTAAAAAAATAACCTAAAAAGACCTAAGAAGAACCGGCCACATTTACAAGCCTACCCTTTCATTTCTCCAGAGACTCCTGCACACTGCATCTACAGATCACAGCTTTAATAACTTTGTTATTGAGGAGACCACAGGAACTCACTGAATCTTTCTCAGCATAGCAGCATGTGTAGAAAGTATAAAACCCCAGTTTGCCAGTGCAGCACAGAGCTCTTAGTTTAAATCCTGCCTTTTGTAAAACAGAATTGAAGTTTTCAGCACCCCCCTTAACCCCACCACCAAAAGACTATTCAAGGCTAGATTAGTATTATGGAGGCTATTTTGACTGCATGAGGAGAGAGGATTTGACTGAACCCCTAAGAACGTGGCGCTTCCTGACCTCCCTGTGGTAGAGCAGGAGCTGCTCACCCTCACCTACATAGCTGAGTAGGGCAAAAACGCTCGCTTAGCCCTTCCCGACCTGCTTACATGATACCCTTTCTTGTGTCGTCCATAGAAAGGTGACTGATGAGAGGGTAGGAATACTGAAGATCCTAGAGTTCCATCCCGTCATCCCTTATATTTCTATCACCTTTTTTTTTTTTTTTGATATTTTTGTTCTCTTAGCCATTGGGACTAAGCTATTTATACTGAAAGTGCAATAAATTGGCCTCCACAGAATGGGCATTAGACTTTTATGATTTTGCAGTCTCTTTTCAGTGTAATTGTTTTCTGTCTTCCAAACTGTACTAGGTGGTAGGTACAAGGAATTTTCTTTCAGTTTTTTTTCCCCAAAAGAGATAGAGGGCTATGTCTCATGGATGTACACTCTGGATAGAGTCTGCATAGAATTGTAAACAACTTTTACATTCTTCTCAATCCCTTTTTGGGTCCCTTCCTTCTAGTACTACCTATCCTGGTGTCGTTTTGTTAACACTAGCCTCATTTCTTCTTTGAACCATCTCTGTGTGTGTGTGTGCGCGTGTGTATGTGTGTGTTATCATAAGAAATAAAAGCAGATTAAATCCTCATGCTATAATTTAAATGCAGATTTCTGTCCATTTCCAAATGAGAAATCAGAGTGCTATGTGTATGGGATTTCTTTGGGAACAATAGAAAATGCCTTGGGATTAAATGTAGGTGATGGCTGCATATCATTGTGAACTTGGTAAATTACATTGAATTGTACAATGTAAAATGGTTAATTTTATGTTATGTGGCTGCCACCTTGATTTTTTAAAAAATCAAACTTCAAGAAGGAAAAAAGAGGCCACTCTTCCTTATCTTTAAACTTTGGAAGAAGTTTCATCCAGTTTGATAGTCAGATTAGATTTCTAGTGCAAAATTGTTTTTCTGTCTTGTGTCATGGCTGAGAGATATTTGTGCTTAAGTGTCTGTAAAGCAGATCTAAGGAGGAAACTGTCAAAGGGTGAAAGAGGGACATCTCTGAGAGTTAAGATACTAGTTGTTTATTTTTAAGATGTGTAGTTTTTCTTACTGGATTATAAAACTCATCACAGTAAATTTTTGTTTTTAAATTTCACAGTTGAAAACACTGAACATGGGCCTCCCTGGTGGCACAGTGGGTTAAGCAACACACTATGAAGCAAAGCCGCAGCCACTGCAGCACGAGTTCGATCCCTGCTGCTGGCCAGGGAGGGGACCCATATGGCTGGCAGACCTCTCCTGCTGTGCCCACTGCTCCCCTCAGCGGTGTACTTCCGTTGATCTGCCTGTTCTGCTCCCTGCTCTGTCTGTGGTGAATCCTCTCACCCCTCCCCCCCTCCCCCCCCCACCCCGCAACCACACACACACCTCTGGCCTGTACCCCAGTGCTTGTATGCATAAATAAATAAATCTTTCAAAAAAAAAGAAAACACTGAACATTCTTCCTCCTCTCAGGGCAGAGTTTGCCATCAGCTAGGTCGGAAGGGTTTTTTTTTTTTTTTTTTAATATTGTAGCATGTATAGTTGGATCTGATAACTGAAAAGAGTCCAGAGAAAAGTAACACAGTTTATATCTGGAAATGTCTTTTACTAAAATATCCCCTAGAATATCCCCAAGAAAGTACCAAAATCTGATGGGGACTTGTTTTAAGGGATGACCACATAAGGGTTCATACACAATTTTTGGTTAAATTATGAAACTTTAAGGCTTAATTCCGTCTAGATTTAGAGATAACCATTTTGACCTTTCTACAGAGTGCAACCATGTAGCACTTAGCCAGTGTGCAGCATCCAAACTTCATGCTATTGTATCATTTAAAAAAATATATTATTTCAGCCTGTCTTTCAGTTTTGGCATATGCTGCCATGTAACCTTTAATTTCTTAGAAAATATCATGCAAGCCCCCAACATTAAAATGGAATGGTTCTTAGAAGCTTAGACTCCTGTGATGTTAATAAGGAAGTGTGTTTACAAAAACAGCAGTAATAGAGTTGAAAAGTAGTCACATGATCTGCACTTTATAATTGGGAAATTAAGAAGGTAGGTTTCACTTTTGGTGTGCGAAGGTGTAAGACTTGAAAGCCAGTAGGTGGTAATGAGCATTTCTCATAATGTGTTTAATGGAAAACATATAAAATCATGGAGATGAAATCTGGTTTTTATTCTAGTGTTGCTGATTTTACTTTGCTAGCTAGGGAGTGACTAGAAACACCTAGTTTGTTCAATGAAAAGAACTTACTGAAAGCTTTTTATGTGGCAGACACTATACTTGGTTCTTAATGTATTCCTTTTCTATGATAATCATGCTTTTAACTTTTTAATTAGTTTTTTGTTAGGAAAGGAGTGTGTGTGTGTTTGTATGAATTTTAAAATTCATGTAGTAGAGATAGGTATAAATGAAGAGTAGAAGTTTTCTTCTGGACACCACTTCTAGTCCCATCCCCTGTAGGTAAGCACTATTATTAGTTTCTTGTATATCTTTTAGTATATTTCCACCCCCTGGTGAACTTGTATTGAAAAGATGAGTATGATAGGTACATTAACCCATCTGTTCATAAGCTTCTCTTCTGGACTAAATCTTTTAATTTTGAGATACTATTTTATGCTTCTTTTTGAAATGTGCCTTTTAAAACTAAAAGAATAAAATGTCAGAACCAAAGTGATGATAATAAAGAGAGTTGGTGGTAGGGAGAACTGCAACTAAAGAATGTTAATGTGTAAATTTAGCCTCCATAAAAGTTACATATGGAATTTAAGCAATAACCCTTAAGCGTAGTTCTTTGGAGTCATCTGGAGTTCATTATCTCTCTTCTTCCTTTTGATAACCTTGTGATTCAGGAACTTCCAATTGACAAAGGAGGGGTTGTGGTTCCCAAAGTTTATGTGACATGTCTGGGACACAGCTGAGGAGTGCCAGGACTTGTACTAGTCCAGGCCACACTGGTGACTATGGGGAAGAGAGACTCATAATAGTGACACCTCATGGTTTCTGCAGACTGACTGGGAATTGAAGGGCAAGAGTCCTGAACTTGCCATCTGAAGATCTGATTATCAAGTTAGTGTGATCCTGTCCCTTGGGCAAGTTGCTTAATGCAGTTGTACAACCTAGAGTGGTTCCTCATAGTTTTCTCAGTGGCTATTCTTGTTTTATCTGTTTGTTTGGGTGATACTGAGCATAGGGGTGGATACCTGACCCAAGCTGGGGAAGTCATAATATTTCATCCCCAGACCACAGGAGTTGGAGCAAAGGGTGGACATGGGTCCCAACAGAGGCCAATAGTTTCTTCCTCTGGAATTTCCAATTCAAGATGAGAAAGCAGAGGTCTCATTCTCGTCTCAGGCAATAAAAATTATGTCAGGCCATGTTTCAGTTTGCTGAGAGGTTAGATCCCACGCATACATGGAAGCAAAACAGACAGACAAAGGGAAAGGAAGAGAGAGTCCGGTAGCAAGTAGAGTCCATCAATCCAATTGGTGCTAGCCAGTGCATTTCCATTTTTTAAGCTAAGCTCATTATAGTTGTTACATGCCCTCTCTCATATTTCCAGGTCTGTTTCCTCAACTATAAAATGGGGTTTGTAATATTTTCCCCATCTTTATTTAAACTACTGTAAAGATCAGCTGAGCAATGAAATGGAAAGCACTTTGTAAGTTGTAAAATGTTGTACAATTGCAAGATGGTATTCATTGATAAGTTACATTGAGATAGGAAAAGTTGAAAGAATGAAATTACCACTCATTGGGAAAATAAGAAGTGAGAGCTTTGTAAGAGCCATCTGTTATGATACAGAATTAAATGGAAGCTGGCAGAATCCCCCAGATTTTCTTCTGATATCTCATTCAAACACTCCTTAAGTTTCTGATAGATCCTCACAATAAATACAAGGATAGATCTGACCTCGCTGCCTTGGGTTTAAACTCTTTGGGCTTCTCTTTTGTATCTGTGGTTCTAAGGTTCTGTTGTATGCTAAGTACATATACACACAAACTAAAACCAAACAAAAAGTATACAAAGCACCATATTAATATTTCAAATTTTTCACTTAAAAGAGTTTTACGAATTCATGCTAAATGACATTTTGGTGTCATCTGAGAAAAATCATCTAAGAAAACTAACCTTTAAAGTAGTTATTCTAGATATACTTCACTTCAGAATGATATAGTTGGAGGTAATTCTAGAGACGGGAAATTGATTCTTTTGGGCTTAGATGAAATCAAGATATAGCTTTTCCCTTATCAGACTTATATCTGTGATGTGAGCTCCAAGTAATCAAAATCTACTTGAGATCATAACGTATGCATGACACAGGAAACATCACTCCACTTTATAGCATTTTGCACTTTATATGATAATACCTCTCAATGAGGGAAAACAGATGGTACCTCTGAAATCTGTTCTCTGTCTTAGATTTGCCATTTAGGCAGTTTTATTGTAGCAAACATCTCTTTCATCATATCTGACAATTAGAATCCAAAAAAAGTAGTTTAAAGTCTCAATCTTAGTAGAAGAGCATATGCAAAAAGATTGAAAGCCCCATGGAAATATGATTTGTAAGCATGAAGAAGCATTATATGGCAACTTGAAAATGTTTTACATTTCTCTCATTTTAAAATCTGAGAAATATATCTGCCACCTCCACTGTTGTAGATTTTGTGCACATGTCTATACCTTATACCCTCTCCAGTGCAGTAAGACTGAATGAGTGCTGCTTGAACACTCCACTCCATACCTCACCGAGACATTGTTTATCTTTGCCTTGGCTCCATATCAACCCTGTGAATGTCAATGTTTTTCATATAGACCAAGAACTTGGAATCAGTTCTTTCTTTCTTTTTTTTTTTTGAATGAAGCATACTTGTAGGTTTCAGGGTGAAAAAAATCAGCTACATTGGAAATAATCATCATCCTTGAATTTATTAATTCTAGGAAAACTTAATAGTGAGACTATTTATAAAATGTGGGCAAAGTATAGGGGAGTTGCATGAGAGAGAGAGAGTCCTCCAGGATTCCCTTACACCCTTGGCCTGAGGGATGAGGGTTGGGAGAGAGAGCCTCCCTGGAGGACCTAGTCCCCAGAAAAGCAGTGCAGCCAGATTATAATGACCCGGCAGGCAGGATGGGGGGAGGGGTGGCCAAGCCCAACTGGAAGATGAGGAACAAGGCAACCTGCTGCTGTGCCCATACAAGTTAGTTTCCTAGGGCACAGAGCTAGGTGGAAACACTTGGAGAATAGATTTGGAGGGAAAAGTGGAAGATATCCAGCCTAGTGTAGCCATCGTTATGAAAGTCTTGTTTGAAAGAAATAGCCCCCCATCTTCCCCCAAATCTAGCTATTTTACCAAGAAAAATTGTTTTAGATCATCTTTCATTTTTTATCAATTTTACTTAATTTTTAGAATTTTCCTTACTAAGACCTTTCTTAGCCCAATTCAAACGGGTCCAGACACACCAGTGGTATTAGGCAGAGTTCTGCTGTCCGTGTGTTGAAAGCTGATCTGGTGGAGGTACGGAGGAGAGGAAAGCACACGGGCACGTGTCCTGTTGAAGATGGCATGGAAACTTTAATTTATAGCAACTCTGAATAGTCCACATTTTGGGGCCTCCCATAACCTATGCAGTGACTACGGACCTAAAGAAGTACCATGTCTCACCTCTAGATTGAGTCTTCAGTTTTTTGTTTTGTCCAGTTTGCTTTTAATCTCAGATAAATGATTTTCACTCCTTTGATTCAAGGACCAGGATTACTTACCTTGGTCTAATCCAGATGAGACATGATTCCGACCCACTGAAAATGAATAAATCCACTGAATCAGATAAAAGCCATAGTTAGAGGTATAGAAAATATGGGCTTTGACCCTAGAACATAAAACTCCTCTGTATTCCAGAGAATTTCCTGATTTTGGAAACTCTGGTACCTGGGATTTTAGTGAAAAGAGCTGGGTCTGTAACAGAAACAGTAAAACAGGCATGGGTTTAGATTTAAGAAAATGAAACAGCACAGCGCTGACTGTGACCCCCTAGCTCATTCCCGAGCCTTCTCAATCTCAAGTTTCTTCATACGTGAAAGGAGAATAATTTGACTGTTTACTAAATTAACTGAAACTATATATGTAAAACAAAGACTGTTTCTCATACACTAGTCATTCAAGTGTTTTTGGGTGCTTGTACTCACTTTTTTAAAAAGTATGGTTCATAAGCAGCTTTATTGAGGTGTAATTGATATGTAATACATCATACGTATTTAGATTTGATGATTTATGACTGCAAGCACACATGAAACAATCACTGTAATCAAAATAATGATCTGTCCCAAGGCATCTTTAGTTGTTTCTCGGCTTTTTGGCTAAGATCAAGTGCAAATGGGTCCTCATGCCCAGAAATGTTCTCTCCTTCTCATCCCACTCTTCAGGTAACCACCAATTTGCTTTTTGCCACTGTAGGAGAGCTCGTGTTCTTTAGAATTTTCACAGAAGTAC
Source organism: Galemys pyrenaicus (assembly GCA_019455555.1). NCBI lineage: Eukaryota > Metazoa > Chordata > Mammalia > Eulipotyphla > Talpidae > Galemys > Galemys pyrenaicus. The sequence goes on along the minus strand of JAGFMF010011644.1, from coordinate 2,300,590 downwards.
AACTGTATACTTTGCGTTAATTTTCATCTGGGTTCATCTGTTCATCGCAGTTACATGGAATACATTTAGGTGGTCTATATAAATACTTTATTCTTATTACGGAGCAGTGTTCTGTTGTATTTGGTGTACTATAATTGTTTTATATTTCAGTTCTATTTTAAGTAATTTCCCTTCTTCCATATTAATAGTATAAGAGAAAAAAATTGCATATATTCCATGTCACCATAGCTCATATCTCAATTAACATCCTCAGGAATTTTTACAAAAATTGGATATAAATGTAAATATAACAGTAATTGTGTTTATTAATTGCTGGCTTAGGTTTAGTTCTAAGTTGTTCTTCCTCCTGCTTTCTTTACCATAATTAAGTAGCCTGGAGGAAACGACCCAAATGTCCACGAGCTGATGAATGGACTGTCATATCTCCATACTGTGGAATATTATTTATCATTAAAAGTGGACTCAAGTACTGATTCATGCTTGCAGTCTGGCTGGACTTCGGAAACACTGTGCTAAGTGAGAAGAGTCAGACATGGCAGGGCACGTGCTCTGTGTTGTCATTTACTAAAATGACCAGAATTGGCAAATCCATTGAGACAGAGAGTAGAATAGTGGTTGCTAGGCATGGTTATGGGGAAGAGGAAATGGGGAGTGAAAACTAATGGGTAAAGGTTTTCTTTGAGTGTGATGAAAATGGTTTAGAATTTGATAATGGTGATAAATGTGTAGCTCTGTGAATATTCTAAAAATAAGGAACGTATTTTTATTTTATTTTAAAGATTTATTTATTTCTGCATACAAGAATTGGGATACAGACCAGAGTTGTAAGGGGTGAGAGGATTCACCAGAGACAGAGTGGGGAATAGAACAGGCAGATTGATTGAAATACACTGCTGAGGGGAGCAGCGGGCAATGCAGAAGTCTGCTGGGTCAGCTGGGTTGCCGCCCTGACCAGGTATCGAACTGGCGCTGCAGTGGCTGTGGCTGCTTAGTAGTGCGGTGCTTAACCCCTTATGCCACTGGGAAGGTATTTTTTAAGAGTGAATTTTATCATAAGTTCATGATATTTCAATAAAGCTGCTGTTTTAAAAAGTACTCTGCAAAACTTTGGGGGGAAATATTCAAGAGTATTTAATTCAATTTCCCCCTTTTTAATTTGCAAAAGGGAAAACTTAAAGCTATTTGCCTCATAGATCTGATATACCTGCCTGCCTGGGTCTTGTGCACATAGTAGAACTTTCTAGCATTAGTAGGTAAAAATATCACTTCTGCAGATAAAGCATGTTTTGGAAGGTAGTATTATATTGTCTTGGTTTACTTGAAATGATAAAAAGCCTGTAGCTACTTTGACTTTTTGTCTTTTCCTTCCCTTTTAAAAATAACGTGCATTCAAATTGTCTAATCACCCTATTTTCAAGCTTAAGTTAACTAGATACAGGATATCCTGTCAGTAAAGCATCTTAGCTAAATTGGATGATTTACAAACTTAACAGAAGTAGATAGAATAATAAGTAGAAATCCAAGTACTCAAAATAATCCTTGGAAAGGAAAAGAAGTCAGAAGTTCAGAGTTAGTACAACTCTGGTTTCCAGCAGCTGTGGAAGATGAAAATAAGGACATACTTCCTCCCTTTCTCATTGTCTTCCTTCACCTGGTGAAACAGCGCCTTGTTTAGAATGCTCATAGCTGCTCAGCTGCTGTGAATCAGGACTGACATTATAATATCTGGAAATGTAGCTCCTCTGATCTGTTCTCAAGAAATGTATTTCTCAGGCACTCGAGATTTATCATTGAGAAAAGGCATTCTCCCCCCTCCTCTCAACAATCTTGCTAGCCAAGAGTCAGCATCTTGGTGTCATTTAATTTAAATCACAAAGAGAAAGAAAGGTTATTAACCCAGCGTGAAAGTAAAACCTGTGTTCTCAACTCAGAAATCTTCCCTCTCTTTTTGCCATAACTTACTTAGCAAATACAGTTTTCCAAAGGTGACTTAAAATTTGTCACTGTGTATTTGCTTTGAGTTTTTTGTTATTCCAATCCTTAGTGCACTACAAAAATTTGCATAGAACTTTCCATTTTACCCAGATCCTGAATTAACATGCTCCCAACGATATTCCTTTGACTGTCACTCTAGAAATATATCTTTTCATTCATGTATTAAACATCTACAATGCAAACTATATCTGAAGGGTGGTTAAATGGTTTCTCTAATAATAAAATAGATTTTGTAAGCACAAACATTGTCTTAGATTCTGTGTATGAGTGCACAAAGCACACATGTGTAAAACATGCTATTGATCAAAAGAATAGATGTTAAGGATTCATTTGTAAAACACACACATTTCCTCTTCCTGCCCCCCAAACTCGAGTTATTGATAAATATCACCTTTAAAGCCTTCTGTTTGCCTCTCCTTGAGCTCTTCCTTCTTTAACCTCCTTTCGAGAAAGCTGTAGCCTGGACTTCATATGTGCCATTACCCTGTCTTTTCTTAAATTGTTTAGTGTTTCCTGTCCTTGAAATGGAATCATGCTTTTTCTATGGCTTGTATTTTTACAACTTTAAGATTTATCCAGGTGGATGTGTATAGTTCACATTTTCACCACTATTTTTATACTAATTATACTATATTAATTCCGGTATCAGTGTCGTTCTTCCAATATATAAAATGACTTTGAAGTTAAGTTGTTAGGTAATACGCTATGCAATGTTCAGCTTTATTAGGTAAAACCAAATTGTAGTATAGTCTTTACATTAATTTACTCTACATTGGCAGCATAAAAGTGTTCTGTTACTCACTGGTCAATACTTAATATTCTCCAAATTTTCATTTTTACTGGTTTTGCTGCAGATAGCTTCTGAAATTCCTTTTTTTTAAATAGCAAAGAGTAGGCTGGTTTTTCATTTTGAACTATCTTGATGAAAGTCACATGGAAATAAATTGGGTTTTGTTTATTGTATTTGATAAAGTTAAATGAACCATTGCTGTAGATTCTGCCCCTAGATGTATGTTTTCGAGTAATATCCGGTCAAGAGTCTTGCTTCTTTTCTATTTTTTCAAGAAATAGTTTTAATATGCAAAGTTTTTAAACAAGCAAAATAATGCAGAGATTTGTGAAAAAATTTATTTTCCCTTTCTTACCTCCCTCCCCCACCCCCGCTAAGTATTATCCAGTGTTACTGTTCTGTAGTATCAGTTTACATTTTCTTCGTGCTCATAAATATGTAACAAGCATAGAGGCTTTGGAGATCACCATTTTGTTAGGTCAGAAGCAGTTGAATATCAGTCATGTCATACAGTTCAATAATACACCCATGCATGTCGTGTCTGAGGATTTTTCAAATATGAGCATCACCATGCAATTATGTCTTCATGACAAATCACATTCGCCCTGCTTGTAGGTGTGGATCTGACTCCCTTATTCTAATGATTGCGTAGTGTTCATGCTGCCCTCCAGCATAGAGACAAATGGATGTTGTCTCCGTGGGTTATGGTTGTATTTCTCCTAAATAACCTGCATTTATATAATGGTGCTTCACTCTGGTTGAATTCTAAATATGAGATTGTTGAGTCAGATGTATTTTAAGTTTTAAAATATGTTGCCTGCCCCGGCCTGCGGGCAACAATGGGGGCGCACGGGAACCACCTAAGGAGAATGAATACACAAACAGGGAACGCAGGGCAGGAAGGCAAGTCAAGGATTCTGATCAAGCCTTCATCTTTATTATAAGGGGCAGGGGTATATATTCACTAGAGGGGTGGAAGAAAAAGGGAGGAAGGGAGAAGGTTTGAATTTTAGCTGGCAGGTGGTTTCCGGGTGGGATGTCTGTGATCTTAGGCTGGGCCTCTTATATGGAGATACTTTTGTTCTCCTGGCGCCCTGACCAAAAGGTGAGAGATAGGTGAGACCGGACTGTTTGCAGTTCTGGCTCCCGGCAGTTGCCAGGATTCTTTCCACATGAGTTAGACCAGTTCAGACTCCCTCTAGCAGAGGAAACTGCTTTTTTTCTGTATTTTGGTCATCAATGGGTATTGTTTCTCTACTGGGTGAAAATGATACTCTGTTTGAATTTACAGTCCCTTAAGTCCTCTTCCCTTTGGTAAGGTTGAATGTATTTTTGTGTTTTTACTGTTCTTTTGCATTCCTCCTCTTGTCATTTCTCACCTTGTGCTCATAAATCTATTCGACTGCTTAATTTGTTGGGAGTTTAGTTTATTACCAAGAATAAGGTTTTGCTCTAGATGATATAGTTGTTTATTTCCCAGTCTATTTACTGTCTTTGGTTTTAGTCACTGTATTTTTTTTTTAAAGATTTATTTATTTATGCATACAAGCACTGGGGCACAGGCCAGAGGTGTGGGGGGGTGAGAGGATTCACCACAGAGAGCGGGGAGCAGAACAGGCAGATCAACAGAAGTACACTGCTGAGGGGAGCAGCGGGCACAGCAGGAGAGGTCTGCCCCACCATGTGGGTCCCCCCTCTGGCCAGCAGCAGGGATCGAACTCGTGTTGCAGTGGCTGCGATTTGCTTCGTAGTGCGTTGCTTAACCCACTGCGCCACCAGGGGAGGCCCAGTCACTGTATTTTTTATCACACACACAAAAAAGGTTAATACTTAGCCACATGTATCTATCTTTTCCTTTATGATTTCCTATCTTATTTCCTTTCTGCAAGCTAATAGAACTATATTTTGAACTTTTCTTCTAATATTTTGAATATATATGCCAAATTTATCTGGGATATATTTTACATTTGATGTGAGATATGAATATGTATCAGACTGGCTATAATTATGTTCTTATAAATATAGCCAATCTGATATTTATTTTTAAAATTCCCTTTATCTACTGAAATGAAAAATCTCCTTACTCATATCATGTTTCTCATAAACTTGTATCAATTACTATACCTAATATTTCCTAAACCTATTTTCTGTCCCTGTGTCAAAATGATACCATTCTGATTATAATAGTTTTATTTTAGATTTTAATACATACAAAAGCATTTCCTTCTTTTTCAGTATTTCTTGGTATCATTGGGTATTTTATCCAGAAAATATTAAATTCATTTTGTACAGTTTAAAAAGGGAGAAACAATCATCGAAAACTCTGACTTAATCTATTAAAATCATGTTAATTTGGAAAAGTTAAACTCTTTTTAGTTTTTCCATTTGAGAAAGATGTTTCTCTATTCAAGTCTTAAGTCATGCCTTTAAAATATTTTATAGTGATTTTCAGATAGATACTGAGTTTCCTTTTAAAAAATATTCCTAGGGGGCTGCCCTAGTGGCCTCAGGATTAAGTCTTAGATCTATACGTCAGCAGCCTGAGTTCAATCCCTGGCCAGAGAGCTAACCCGCATATGGCATGTCAGACTTCTCCTATCTTGCCTGCTGCTCTCCTCAGCAGTGTATTTCAGTGGATCTAACTGTTCTGCTCCCTACTCTGTCTCTGGTGAAGCTTCTTGCCTCCAAACCTCTGGCTTACACCCCAATTGTTATACACAAAAATTAAATATATGTATTTATATGTTTTTATATGTATGTGAGAAGTTTTGTCTCTTTGGGAATTGGCAATTTGGTTAAAAAGCTGGATGTCAGATGAATATAAAAATAAATAGCTTTCCTTCTGTTAGTGCTAAAACTTTTCTCACACTAATATACAAATGAGTGCTGAGTTCCAGTCCCCAGGGATGGATGTGATAAGCTGGACTTTGAGAATGTTAAAGAAGAGTTCTGTGCTGCTTGTCCTCATTCCAGCTTTGCTACTGTGAGTCACCACTTTATAGATGGAGGCAGCCTTCAGCTGTGTGCAGCTAGGCATTCCATGTCTTCTTTTAGTTATGGATTAGCCAAGACTTTGTCAAAACTGGGGTCTTAACAGAGGAAACTGATGATTATATTTATATTTCAATTTTTTGGAGTTTTTTTTTTTCTGTTGAACAGAGGTTCATTTGAAGATAAATTTTCATGGTAACGGGTACATAAGAATAACATTTATTGGAATAATTTCATCATCAGTTTATAAAAGATCTATAGTACCTTCTGCATTTATTTTTAAAGACTAGAATTTACCCATACAAGTGTTTTTACCCCTTGGAAACTAATTACCTGAGTCACAGTGTAGACAGTCTTCTTCATATTAAACCCATTTAAATGTTTTGAAGTTCAGTAACATAACTTCAAAATCCAAGAAGCAAGTCAAAGTGAATTTTCAAAATAACCCAACTAACTTTTAAATATTGCAATTCTAAACACTAATATTATAAAACTGGAGGAAAAGAACAATAAACCTTGAAATTGTCTGATAAAGAACAACTAAGAAGTCTCAGTCAGACATTAAAATATGACTTAAATATGCTCTCAATGATAAGAAAGAAGACATAGTCATGAAACAACGTCCATGTGATGAAAATCGCAATATCACAAGGATTTTTTAGAAGTCGTGAAGAGTTTACATTAAAAACTGCTAATTAGGGAAGAATTAAATCTAATGTTAGATGGCTTAAGTAAACATGTATAAATAATAATAGGCCAAATTGTCTCATTTCTAGATTTGAGCACAGTGTTTTAACTTAAAAAATAATAAATACTTGAGCCAACAGAAGAAACAAACTTCTAAAAATCACCAATGTAAGTTGCAAAGTATTTCTGGAACTGATTCAAGACTCGACCCATAAGTTGAAATTAACATCCAGAGAGCTATCAAGACATTACTTATAACATTTCCAAACTTCAGTGAGCAAGAAATCTTAAAACATCTGGAATGAAAGGCCGGATAACAATCCAAAATACTGATTTCACATGTAGCCACAATTGAGACCATGAACTCCCCAAGGAAATGAAACAACATCTGCAGTTTTCTTATGGAAAAAATTATCCAGGCAAGCTGTCATTAATTTGGGAATGCTAAAGAAAGATTTTCACATATTCCCCCAACTCTAAATAATCACTGACCTCACATTTTGAGTACAAAATGGGAAATTCTCCCAATTTTAGCCTCTCAAAATGGAAGACGGAAAACACTGAGGAATGATCGGTACCTCACACCACAGTCTTTGCAGAAGAAATTGTGATCTACATCTTAAAAGGAAGACAGGAAGGGAACTAATATTTAGGGAGTGTCTACTCTGCATCGTTTTTCAATACCTGATTTAAATCAATCTTCAAAAGTTTGGTGTTATGAACCCCTTATTTCAGATGAGAAAGCAGTCTCTGAGAGGCTAAGTAGCTTGCTTTGTCACGTAGTAGAGTCAGAGTTTGAATACATGTCTTCTTGTAGTCCCCCAAGGAAAGTAGATGTTTCAGAGTTACAATCTGAGTAAGAATACTGACATTCAAAATAGTATTTTGAATACTATTTGAACTTCCTTTCCAGTTGTCTTACGATTTCTTCTGCACTGAAATTTGAAGTTCAGAAACTGAGAAGGGGGTAAGATGGGGAAGGGTTGAAGCTAATACCTCCAATGTTCTTTTTTACAGAAGTTTAAGGATTTTGCCTTTTATCATGGCTATAACTAGAAAATAGACAGAAAAATTCATTTGATTTGATTTTGTATATATGTTAGTGTACAGGTTTGGCTTATATGAAAATAGTGTTACTCAATTCTTCTTCCAAACCTACTTTAAATAAGAAGGAAGTATATATGCATTACTTAGTTAAATATAATGGCCCTTATTAAGAGGAAATAAAGAATAATGATGATCTAAATAAGCAATCATAACAGATATAACTTATGTCACATAAAACAGATGCACTTAGAACAAAAGGTCATCTATAAAAATACAAAGTAGGACTATAATGCATTAAACAAATTATAAGAAAACTGAGACTAATAATAATCTGAAAAATAATATCACAACACATGGATCAGAGGGGAACTATTAGAAACAAAAGGAAACACACATACACACATTGGGCCTCCCTGGTGGCACAGTGGGTTAGGCAACACACTATGAAGCAAACCGCAGCCACTGCAGCACGAATTCGATCCCTGCCGCCGGCCAGGGAGGGGACCCACATGGAGCAGCAGACCTCTCCTGCCTCACCCACTGCTACCCTTAGCAGTGTGTTTAGGTCAGTCTGCCTGTTCTGCTCCCCACTCTGTCTCTGGTGAACCCTCTCACCTCCCGCGACTCTGGCCTGTACCCCAGTTCTTGTGTGCATAAATAAATAAATCTTAAAAAAAAAAAAAAAGGAAACGCACAATTGCTGAGTGTAGAGTAGCATCTCTCCTTTGGGCAGCCTCCTTCTGAAAGTGAAGGTTGGTTCATCACTGGTACATTTTCAAAATCAGAGAAGAACTTTGGCCTTAGAAATTTAGGAATGTATGTTGTATACCTCCTGGTTTACTAGTGCTGGGTAGAGTTGAATAGTCAGGTTTTAACTGGACTGAAATGTAATAGACTAAAATCATTCGTTCACTTATACTTAGAAAATGCATAAACTTCCTTAGCTTCACCATCCTAGGGAGAAAAGAGGCTTCCTAAAGTCAGACATCAGTCAAACTTGTGGGTCCTTTAGCCAACAAGAATGGAAATAGATGTGGGATGCAGGGTTGCCACATTACACAACTCCGGGGACAGTAAATCTGTGATGCAGCATTAAGAGGGTGTCATTTGAATAGATTTTACAAATGGAAGCAGGTTTCCAGTTGAATCCATTTTAGTGGTAACCTCAAGAAAGAGAGATAAACTGAGAAGTTTAACTGATGAAAAAGTTATCATGTGGCTATGTGAATGATCTAGTTTGCTTGCTAGGTACATGAATTTCTGTGTAGTAATACCTGTATTTCCCTGAGAAGATTCTTGTTAGCAGATCCCATCTTACTGGTTCCAGGAAGGCAGGGAACCACTTGGTAGGAAGGCGAGGTGGAGCTGAATGTGGTCAAATAAGACAATGTTACTTGTCCATCCCTGTTGAGGCTAGGGCCCTGTAAGATTGTAATGTCCCAGGATGTGTTGAAATAATAATGCTTTAAAGGAAGACTGCAGAAAATGTTTGCATACTAGTAACCTTCTGTTTAAGTCCTGCCTTGAAATGAGGTTGTTGGAGACAGGACAAAGTGAAAGGGAAAGAACCTCTGGCATTCTCGACTGTCCCTGCTCTTGGGCAATTGCTTTCCACTTATTTTATTTTCCATCTATGGCTTGGGAGTCACAAACCAATTGTTGCTGCCCTGTGGTTACATATGTTCGAGACCACAGATTGTAGTTTAGAGATCTCACATTCTGAAAAATTTGGAATGGCATTATTCCAACCATTTCCCCAAGTTGACTCTGAGGCTAATATTGCTTATAAATGAAGATGGGACATTTAAATTAGACAGAGAACTTTTTTCTTTCCTAGTGGTTAATTTGAATTATGTTTATGAACAGTTTTAGGGGAGAATAGCCCCTGCATTAAGGTTTTGGCTGCCTCAATATGAATATGATTTAGGCTTAGTATAGGAAGGAAACACCAAACCTTACTGGGAGAAAAAAAAAAAAATCTCTCATAATTCTTTCCTTGCTTCCTCATCCCCATGTAATGAAAGTAAAAACAATAAAAATATAACATGAAACATAGCTAAGATCACTCATTAAAAAGAGAAAATTGTCAAGATAATAGCTGCCACAAAAACCCAGTGGAACAAACAACCACAAAGGACCAGGGAAAGTTCTTTGTCTGAATTAAAAATAACCAAAAAATGGTAGGATGCGTGTTGAATACAAACACATGTCATTGTAGAGCCTTCCAGCTTATAACTGTGCAGTCTCTGAGAAGAGGGGTGTCTTTGACACTGCAGGGAAAGGCTTGCTAGACAGCTGGCACCCCTTCTTTCTCTGACCATCCACTACAGCACATGATCATTGTCCGCTCTGCCTTCAAGATTCCTGCCATGCCAGCATGAGGATTTTGTGCAGATAAAATAGAATGATCTAGAGCAATAAATAAGAAAGACTTAAGGTTCTGTTGTCTTTCCTTTTCATCAGCAGTGAGAAAAATGGAGAAAAGGGGGAGGAAAGATAACTGAGATAAAGCCTCCATCTATGATAAGATTAGTATCTTGTCAGCTTTCTGGAAACCCAGCTCTACTCTGGAACTGACCTTCAAAGACTTGAGTCACAACTTGTTTATGAAGCTTTCACCCACCTCTGCAGCATATTTTTGGTCCTGCTGTCTTGCTGACAAAAGATCTCTACTTTTGAGCTCCTGGGGTTGATGGGGCAGGAAGTAGGATGAGCTCAATATTTTTCCCTCTCCTGGGCCCATGTCTGCCTATATTTTGAAGAGGCACCATAGTGTTTTCCACAGAAGATGTACCATTGTCCATCCTACTGACAGCCATCATGTGTTTCCACTTCCTATATTCTCATCAATACTTGTTAATTCAGTTGGTTTTTTTTTTTTAAATAACTTCCATCCTAATGAGTGCATCTTTTCTTTGTTTACTGGCTTTTTATGCTTCTTCTTTGGATAAAGGTGTATTCAACCCTTTGCCTTTTTTAATTGGGTTGCTAATTTTTTTGATTTTTAGAGGATTTTTTTTTACATTTTCTGAATATCAACCTCTTACATGATTTGCAAATATTTTCTCCCAGACTGCGGGTTAATTGTTAACTCTATTGACTGTGTCCTTTTATACATAGGATTTTCATTTTGATTTAATGTAACAATTTTTTTCTTATGTTACCTTTGATTTTTTTTTTCTCAGACACATAGAAAGCTATAAAAATATGTTCTCTACTTGAACATACAGAAATTTTCAATGAGAACCAAGAAATCAGGAATTATGTCATTATAGATCATATTTTATGACTGTGGTACAACTTATTCCAAAGTAGTTGTAATAAAATTATTATACATGAAAGAATTAGATCATTGACAAGCAGTACAAAGAGCGATATATCACTTTGTGAATTCTTTTATTCTTTCTTCTCTGGAATTGGAAGAAAAAATCCTGTTAATTGGATAGAGAAAAGAAAGGGCATACAATCTTTGATGCTGGGAAGAAGGGGAGGTCACTGACACCTGACAGGTGATTTGTATGTGCTACTTTATTAATTTCCAACAGCAGACTTGTAAGGAAGGCTTTACATCAATATCTCACCCAAAGCTACAGTCACTGAGATACAAAACTGGATGGGAACTCACAGCCTGTTTTTTTCTAATCTACCAACAGTGGACTAACAGTTAACAGAACTAACAATTTCAGTAGAAATGTTTACAGGATATTTTATGGAATGCCACAAAATGACCCTAGAATGAATTGGTAAGGATTAACTTTCAAGCTATCAAAATATAATATGCCAAACAATTTAAAATGGCATGATACAGAATTAAAAGTGGATATATTGAGTACTGGGATGCGATTAAGATCTCAAGAATAAGCAAGAATAAGCCTTCATACACTTAGGATTTAATATGTGATATTCTATGCTTAAGCAATTGTCCAGAAACAGAGACTTATCATTTATCAGGGTTGAGATTACTAATTGTCTGCATTTAGAAAAAGTGATAGAACGGGTCCTACTCAGACCAGTAAAATGCCTTGTTCAACCAGACTGTGAGTGTGTGTGTGCACGTGTGTGTACGTGTGTTTATGTGTGTGCACGTTTGCACATGCCTGGATTTAAATATTTCAATGTAGGATACCCAGAAGAGTTGGTCAGGGAACCTGCCATTTCTTATAATCCTCATCTTGTCAGTTTTTCATTTCTGTACTTGCCTGGTCCTTTTGCCATTTAAATTTGTGACCTCTGATATGTACTCATGCTAGGTGAGTGATTTCCATAAAGCTGAACATGCATCAGAATCATGTGGAGGTCTTGTTAAAAACACAGCTTACTGGACCTTCAGAGTTTCCGATTCAGGAGGTCTGCAAATTTATATTTGTAACAAGTCCCCAGAGAAAGTATAATCCCTGGACTCAGGTAAATACATAAATTTAAAGTAAACATTTAGAAACTTGTGTTTTCAAAAGTATCTTTGAGATTGCAGAATAATTTGTATTCTATTGAATCTAATTTTTTTAAAAGAAATAGGCTTAATTTTTTTATGGTTTTTTTCAAACTTGCATTTAAAAAAAATTATGCATACAAGAACTGGGGTATAAGCCAGAGGTACGGGGGGTGAGAAGAGTCACAGAGACAGAGTTGGGAGCAGAACAGGCGGATCTACTGAAACATACCACTGAGGGGAGAAAAGGGTGAGGCAGGAGAGGTCTGCTGTGCCATGTGGTTTAGCTCCCTAGCCAGGGATTGAACTTGTGCTGCAGAGGCTACAAATGCCTCATAGTGCAGTGTTTAACCCTTTGCACCACTAGGGAGGACCCGCAAGCTTGAATTTTTTTAAATTGAATTTTCATACAAGTATCGATCCATAAGGATTGGAAATCATTTTTTATAAAAAGAATAAGTATGTCCTCAGCCACAGATAATTTAGCATAGCTCTAACCAGCAGGCATTCCCTGGGAGGCCACAATTTGCCGCCTAGAAACTTGATCCCATAGAAGAACCAGAGTTGATTCAAGTCACAACACAGACAGACATGCTGTCGGGCTCCTCAGAGAACTAGAATGTAAAGCCACATGCCAATGACAATTTATTAATTCACAGTGCAAATGAAACTGCCAACTGGATGGAATACTCATGTTGGCCTGACCAGTGCATCATTTCCCTGCCTGGGAAAGCAACTCCTCATCCAGAGGTTACTCAGTGAGTATGGAAATGGAAAAAAAGGAGAGCTGGCTAGAAGGCTTGTGTTAGTGACAGCAGGGTGGTCACCTATGGAAGACAGAGAAGGGACAGCTTGCTGAATGGACCCCATATCTGCCTGGTCAGTGGTTGGATAGGTGGACGCTTGCTTCATTGTTTTTGACTTCTATTGCTGATCCAACAGTTTCCCCTTCTTAACTGACAGGTGATGAGATGAATCAGTCAAGTTATTGCTGTCAAGCCAGGCAGCACTGTCTGGAAGTCATTTCTGTCTCTTTGATGAGATCTTTGCACATCTCTACCACAATCCATTAGGTTATGACTGTCAAAGTCAATTTGACTTCAAAGTCAATTTGACTTAAGAACATAAACTTCATGCAAATGTATGTCAAATATTTAATTAACCCATTAAAGGAATCAGCAAATGAGAAACTTGAGATAAAAGAAAAATATGTCTCCTCTTTCCCTGCCACAGCGCTGTGTGTGGCCGACTCTGTTCCTTGCTGTGACTTTCAGGATCAAGGGTCTCCTGGGCAAGAAACAAAAGCTAATTGTTTCATTCCCCACTGGATAAAGATGAAAACTGGTGTTAACTGCAAGACGAGACAGTGGGGAAGAAACTGGGTCTATACGGCATCATATTTGTGCTGTATCAGCCTCGCTAGCATCTTCCCATATCACGCTGAAAACTTCGCTAATAACTGGACATCGTGGCATGTTTTATTGGAAATAGTTTTTCTCTACATATGCTTCTGCCCTGATAGGTTGCCACAGTATAGAGATGTGTTTGACCTGTTGTTAAAATAAGAACAAAAGGAAAGAACAGAAGAAGACTGCTAGAAGGATACATAGTCAATGGAAGTATACATAGTACAGGTTACACAGGAAAATTGTTAATGTCCTAATGTCCTATAGGGTAATAAAGACAATCCTTGAGGGTTATTTTTCAATCAAAATGTTTGCATCTCTACAGAAAAAAATCATTTGTAAATTAAGCTACAGATTATGAGTCCCGATCAATACTAAATTAAATAAAATTCCTATGGTGGCCACAAAGCTGTGTAAGCTTACAGATAGTGCTCTAATACAATGCAATGGAAGAACACACATACAGAGTAATTGTTCTCCTTTTTTCCTGAGTTTTGAGAAATTTCTCAAAAGAGCCTTAATAGTTTTAAACTCCTTGTGTTACCATATCTTCTGGAAGAGGGTAGAGGTAGACCTGGGAGAGACCAGAGAGAAAACTTTCAGACACTTAACTCTTGACACTTTTAAGTTCTTCCTAGCCAGAGTGACTTGGCTTTAAAGAGATCTAGACTTTTGGGTGTCTAATTGCCAGATGAAGTAGCTCAGTATTCACAAGTGAATAAAGTGATGTGTAAATATACCTACGGCATTTAAATGCTCACTTCAGCTATGCTTCACTTACAGCCTTGTTTGTTTAGTGTTCAACCGGTGCAAGAGTTCAAATGTAGAACATTTAAGGATGATTCCAGTGTGTTTCTGCAGCCTGCTAAGTTGACCACTTACAGCATTTGGGACTGCTTAGGATCTGTTATCTAAGTAGGTGTCAAACCTGCAGGATTTCTGTTTCTGAATAATCATTTCACGTAAAATATTATGTGGTGGCTGGATTTAGTAATTAGTTGGTACATACTAGGCTATCTGTATTGGGTGTTAAAGTACTAAAGTGCTTTCAGTATTCTAATGATGTCTCCCTGTGTTGGCCATGGAGAGGGGAACAGGCCTGGGAGGATTGTGGGCACCGAAGCTGGTGGCCTAGTCATCACTGGGTGGTTTGGCAGGTAATGATTCCCATGTGCTCAGCGCTGGTTCTCTGCTCTAGGACTGCCTAGAGGTGCAGGGGTAGCAAAAAACAGGCATAGGTCCAACAGGAGGCACAAACATCCAGAAGGATCTGTGTCAGGGTACCATTTAATAAGGTTAAATAATAAAGTCAAAATCTAAGCCCCCACCCCTTGCCTAGCAGGAGGGTTTGGGAGGTTTGAATAAAGGGACTTGATAAGGTTGCTACAGAAACCAGGCCCTAATGATGACCACTTTGACTATGAATGTGGAAGCAGGGCCAGGACACATTTTGAGTGAAGGGTCAATACCCTAGATCAGACAGCCCAACACTAACTAGCGCAAACTGACTCCCCAGTCACGAAGGCCTGCAAAATAGGTTAGAAAAGGGAGCCCCAAATCCTTCTTGTGCAGAAACCTCCTGTCTCACCTGCTATTTCTCTAGAAGTGTTTTTCAATAAATCCCCTTTTTCTGTTCTCCACTCTGTCTCTGATGAATTCTTTTACCCCTGTGCCTCAGGCCTCACCCTGATCTCCCCACAATGACCTGTTGTGAAAGTCCACAGTGTGTCCAACTGCAACAGAGATATCAAAGATACAACGACTGTCAACATAATGGTAAAGGGATTGATGTGGTTCTTACCTGGTTTAAACAGGCACATTACTCAGCCAGGTGACAGCTGTATCACCTATGATTACAACAATTTGTAAAAATCAACAAAATGATTTGGAAAGTTCTAGAATGTTTTGTTGAATCATTTCCTCCATAATATGTTTTAAGATACAGTTTCTTCAGCAAATAAAAGGACTGCTAAGTGTAATTTGGCCATTTTGGGTTTATTACCAACATATTACTGTTACAGGGCAGGGAGAGGGGCACCCAGAACCCCCAAGCCTGCCCTCTCTGAATGGGTTCTGCCATCTGCTGCATTAAGACAAACACACAAAACCTTTAATGGAAAGGAACTTTAATACAATTAGGGTACAATACAGAAAGGACAAAGCACATAGTTACTAAGTTAAGCATCCAAAGTTACCCATCTCCTTGAGGGTAAAAGTCCAGCCAAATAGGATAGGCTCAAAGCAAGGTCCAAAAACCTGCCACACATCTAAAGGACCTTTCAGTAGAGACTCATAGAAAAGGGTCAGAAAGAGTCAGACAAATCTGGGAGGAAAAGAGCCAAATCGAAATCAAGATGAAAGCTGCCATTGTTAACCTCCCCACGGGTATCTCACCCACATCTGTTCTAACCAGTCCAAGACCAAAAAGCAAGCGCAGTTTCTTCACATGTCCCTCTGCTCCACGTGCCTCCTCCAGGTCTCCTTGCTGTTCTCCATCTTCCTTCCTTCCTTCTCCTCTGCAGAAATCTTCTTTTCCTGTTCAGCTCCACCCACTTAGGGCGGAACCAGGATTTTGGAACTTCCCCTTTTCCTGGGACCACCCTGTTACATTACTATTTATCTTTCAAATTGTTAAGTATTTTGAAGATGACTCATTTCTAGTCCTATAAAAATTAAAATCATTCAGCTGACCCATCAAAACTGAGAAAAAAGGAACTGGGAAGATATAAGCAATTAATAGGTAAAGATTTATTATCTAAATTTAAATAAGAAAAGTGCTTATTCAAAGCTTAAAAATATGACACTTGTCCCCATCAGGCAGACAGCTGAATTTTAAAGGCAATTTGCATAAAAGTAAAGACAGACAGAAGGTAGGTTCCCTGGGGGCAAGGACAGAGTTGACAGCAGCCTGGTCTCCTGTAGGGACTTGATGCTTGCAGATTCAGTGAATGAATCCATATGTGAAAAGATTCTTTTTTTTTTTTTCAAAGATTTATTTATTTATGCATATAAGCACTGGGGTACAGGCCAGAGGTGTGGTGGGGGGATGGTGAGAGGATTCACCAGAGACATAGCAGGGAACAGAACAGGCAGATCAACTGAAATACACTGCTGAGGGGAGCAGCAGGCGAGGCAGGAGAGGTCTGTTGTGCCATGTGGGTCCCCTCCCTGGCCGGAGGCAGGGATTGAACTTGTGCTGCAGTGGCTGTGGTTTGCTTCATAGTACCTTGCTTAACCCACTGCGCCACCAGGGAGGCCTGTGAAAAGATTCTTTACCTTCACCATTAATTAATTAAATACAAACTAAAACCACTATGAGCTATGATTTCACTCCTATTAAAATAGTAAGTTAAAGAAATAAAACCAATGGTGGGGAGCCATTGGAGAAACAGGAAAACTTGTCACCACTTTGTGAAAGGACCTGGTTAACTTATTACTGACAATCAGGGAGGCTCACTTTCTTTGCCCATTTTTGTCTATTTAGCGTCAAGAAATGATGTTAAAGAAAATGTAAACTTTAAGAATACTGATGATTAATTTGTTGATAATAGTCAAAATTGGAGGTAATGAAAATAGCCCACAGCTCAGTGGATTAGTATGATTTGAATATAACTATGACTATGAATATCTCTATTTGATATTGATATCAAATATCTCTATTTGAACTATGACTATTTGAATATCTCTATGACTATGACATAGAGAAATTTAGACGAAATAGTGACATTTCTGCAGATTCTGGTTGCAACCATGTTTAAAAACTACACATCTACCTATTGAATGTAAACGTAAGGGGCAATGGAGAGTATTTAGATGAATAGCTGTTGAAGTGTAATTTTTATTAAGCTGTTTTCTAATGAATAACCAAGAAATCTTAAGGCCAAATTTATGTCCCTCACTTTGCTAATTTAGGATACTGCAGCTCATTACCAACACATTCAAATTTAACCTCAGATTTATTTTCCCAAAACTGATTATTGTTTTCTCTCTCAATTTACACTGCTCCTCACTCATTCATGACACATAAGGTCAGGGCAGTGGTGTGTAACAGCAAGTTCCAAGGCTGGCCACAGTATCCAGAAAGACTTCTAGGAACAAAGTACAGCTGATCCTTATTATTCATATATCCCGGAGCTGTGAACTTGCTTACTTGCTAAAATTCACTATGACCCCCAAATCAACATTCAACACTTCTGTGATCGTAAGCAGAGGAATGAAGAATGTGGGTGTTCAACACACATACTCCTAGCTCAGGTCAAATGAAAGCAACAGTCTGCCCTTTGAGTTCAGCCCTCATTAGGTAAACTAGTGTTCTTTTCACGGTCTATTTAGTGCCATGTTTTTCACATTAATTTCCCCTTTTTTGTTGGTTGTGATTTTACTGTTTAAAATGTTCCCCAAAGCATAGTGCTAAAGTGTTGTGTACCTTAAATAGAGGTGCTGTGATATGTCTTACGGAGAAAATATGTTATATTAGATAAGCTTTGTTCAGGCATGAGCTATATGGTGTTGACCCTGAGTTTAATGTTGTTTTTTTTCTTAAAATATTTATTTATGCATACAAGGACTGGGGTACAGGCCAGAGGTATGGGGTGGGGGTGAGAGGATCCACCAGAGACAGAGTGGGGAGCAGAACAGGCAGATTAACAGAAGTACACTGCTGAGGGGAGCAGCAGATGAGGCAGGAGAGGCCCGCTCAGCCATGTGGGTCCCCTCCCTGACCAGCAGCAGGGATTGAACTCGTGCTGCAGTGGCTGCGGTTTGCTTCATAGTGCATTGCTTAACCCACTGCGCCACCAGGGAGGCCCCTGAGTTTAACGTTAATGTATCGTGTGTGTGTGTGTGTGTGTATTCAAACAGAAATACAAGTATAACAAGGCTTTGTATATTGATCAACTGACCAAACATTGTGACCTAAGGTTTCCAGGAACCTAATCCTATGTTTCCCTACATATGCATATGATGATCCAGTATTTGCTCATTCAGTGTTTGTGGCAACTTTATATAACATAGCTACCACAGATACTGAGAATTTACTCCATTTGGCTTTTTGGGGACATAAACTTATGTGTTCACATCTGGTCAAATATCATCCAAGATATTCAAAACCTTGGACAAGGCAAAAAAAGACATCTGTTTTTTAGGTTATTGTATTATATTTATTCCCCCACGGCCGTGAGCACACACAGTTCCAGGCCTCTATGCTTTTCATTCTTTTGTGGAATTCTTCAGATCCCTTCTTCCATTTTTTTCTCTCTAAAAGCAGTAAGAATATTGTTGTTGGAGCAGTGTATATCTGCACAATAAATCCTGAGAAGATTCATGAACCTTTGTAGATGTACCTAACATTTTTTCCTTATGTCCTCACAAGATCAGAAATTGACAACTACTGCCAATTCTATGGCAAGAGAAACAAAACTCAGGTAAGGACAGATTGTGACCCAAATCCTAAGCAGACAACATAGTCTAAAACCTCTGTGCTCTGTTCCTAGCTCTCTGCTGTCAGTACACATAGTTACAAGCAGTAACAACTAATTTGGGCAAATTTTACCATAGCAGGAATTTATCAAAAGGATATGTAATAAACATATAGTCTCTGAGACTTTGAGAATCTTCATGCATGGAAAACAATAGGTAGTCAGCAATAAGGTGCATGAAGAGCTGGTACAGAGAAGACTCCACTACAGCCTTTACAGGACCAAACATCACTGCTCACACACTGACACCTGACACCCCTGGACCCTGCCACTGGAACTGCTGCCCCAGCTGTCTCTGGAAGCCCAGGATAGCTGCCATACCACACCCACCTGCCATGGCTCCCACTCGGGAGTGGACTGCAGCTTGTGTGATGTGCTACACTGTAGCTGCAAGGGAGCCTAGAAAGTGAATTTTAGCCTGTGACTGAAAACCCCAGGAAGAAGAGGGGAAAAGAATGAAAGTGTCTTACTATGTTATGCGGCCTATGTTAAAGTCCTCTACAGGGAGAGGTTCACTTGTGGTGATGGGGTTATCGTGAGGATATGTGGCTGGCAAGACAAACTGTCCTGGCCCACCCACTCTGAGCTCAGCAGCTGGAGTATGACCCATAGTGCCAAATAGTGCCCTCGCTGGTGCATCTGCTCATCATGCACCCGCCTTTTACTCAACTGTTAGGGGAGAAAGAGCAACTACACAGAGTAATAGGAAACCACTTTTAAAGAAATACCAAAGTAAGTTTTTTAACTCGTGTATGTTCTTCCAAACATGCTCAAAATCCACTTTAAGAGAGTGGATTTTTATCAGTATCCATTGTGAGATCTAAGTACAGTTTCCAGTGTCATGTTTGTGTTTTGGCAAGTTTTTGATAAGTTTTATTTAAAAAAGTCATTCATCAGAAGGCTTTAATATGCAAGACTTCATCAAACCAATTCTAGCTCTGCTAACTGCCCAGCTAGCTGGGGGCCCACAGAGTTCAACGTTTTGGGTATCGTAGGTTTGACAGACCTCAACAGTAATACGGCTGCATTTAAAATCACTTTGTTTGCCATTTTATGTGCTATTTTTTATGGTGAATTCATTGTTACGTGAATGTGTGAGGGTGGCAGGATTAGGACTGTAGTGTTTTCTCTACAACTTCTGGCCTGCTTGGCACACTGCAGTTTGCTCTGGAATCGCCTCATTGTGCAGGGACTGGAAGTCTCTGATCTAAAATACATATTTATCATTTACTATGACCCCAGTCTTTAGACATCTCAGATCTTGCTTCCCGGAGTCTTGGGATTCAATGTATCATCTTTGTCCAGAGAACAATTTTTAACTATCTGAAGTTTTTACTGTGAGGCAGATCTGGTTTTCAGTCTTTGGGGAGTTTTGTTATTTCTGATTATTTATTGCATAATTGAAAAAGATGGTAGGTAGCTTGAAAATTAAAATGATAGTTATCTGGGTTAAAATTCCAATAAAATGTTTACCCTAAATGCTTCCTTTAGAAGGCTTAGCTGAATTTTTCTGACTACACCTTTATATTAAGGTTAAAAACAAATTTAGGAATGTTGGATTTCTTTTAATTACTTCATCTCTTTGAACCGTAAATGGGTTGCCATAGAGAAAGGTTACCAGAGAGACAGAGGGCATGTTCTTGGGTATTATACCATCAGATGTGACCAAGACCTAAAACAGACATTTTTGTTTACTCTTTTAAATCAGTAAGCTCAGAAGAAGCTATTACTATTACTTTATTCCTAAAGTTTCTAGAATCTTCTACATGAGGCAGGAGTTTCTACTCCCTTTATTTCCTGTTGCTTCTCCATCAAGGGCCTTGCTCTGTTTCTCCTTTCTTCCTCCCTCCTTTATTTTGTTTATTATGTATTTTTACCTACAAGGAATTATGACATTATGGTACATTTTATATACCATTCCTGTGTATAAGACTGCTTTTTGCTTAACAATATATACTCTGTAAATGTAACTTTATGGATAAAGCATGAATTGCTTTAATCAATGTACTGAATTTTTACATTTAGAGAGTAGGTGAAATTAAATTAGAATGTAGTTACATTTCAATGGAGAAATTTATCTTCCTAGAGCATCTCTAGACCACTGATCAACAACATGACAATTGAAAAACCTTTTTTAAAAAAATGACATTGTATAAATTTTAGTGTGTGATATAATAGAAGCTATTCTTTTAATATTTATTGATCAAGAGAGCTATTAATTATAGAATGTTTTTAAATGAATTTGCATTTGATATAGTAAACATATAATGCCATTTACTTGTATTTGTAAACATGAAAGAATACATAGGTATAGAATATATTTTACGTGCAAACTGCTGAGAACCCCTTGCAAGGACTCTCTGCCTTCATTTCTAAGCTCTACCGGAGGCATAGGCACAACAGCTCCTGGATTGTGTCAGGCTGGCAGCCCCAGCCAAGTTTTCTTGGACCAAGTTGGCAATGAATTGATGGTGCCTGGGGAGAGACTGGCTCCCTCACCCCCCGCTCCCAAGTCCCAGACATTCTGGCCATGCTTCTCTGACCTCTCATTGAATTTTGAGTTGGTGATTCACACTCAAATTTTTTTCAGCTATACAAAATGTACAATACATGTGCAAGCCATTTTAAAATCCATTCCCAAAACTATTTGAAAAGAGACTTATGGCTGTATTAAAAGCCATCAAAAATAAAGTTCTTAAGTGGAAACACACCAACAATAATGGCAGAAAAAATTGCCACAACGGTGAAAGCTCATTTTTCTCTCTGCACTTGGCCTTAAGCGGTATTAAGCCTACATGCGAAAAGAGTCTACTTCTTCTGTCATCAGGGGCTGCACTTAGCAAGGAAATAATGGACAGCTTTTTCAGGGGTTCTGTTCCTTTCTCTTTGCTGTGGGTGTTCTTCTGTGAAATTGCAATTGAACCACTGCCCAAGTCAATAAAGCAATGGTTTGGTTGATAAAAAGATAGAAATGGCAAAATTCTTTTTTAAAAGCACAGGATTTTAATTTGAAGGTCTGAAACCAAACCAGTTCCAAGCTCCTATGTCTCTGGTGACCTCCCTTGGATTCAGTCTCCCTGCTCTCATCATTAGTGATGTCCTCCTGAGGATAGAACAGACTGCTCTGTACTGACGTTAGTTGCTGGTCTTCATCAGTTTGTGGTTGGTACAAAGCAAGAACCAATGTGAAGACTGAGTTTGATGTAAAACAATAGTAACTTAGTGTCTGTACATGGAGACTAGGAAACAGGCTCTAAAACAGATACAGTCGATTTTCTTCTGCTGACTTCCCTTAGCATAATCCCTTCCAGTTCCATCAATGTCAAAATGGTAAGAGTTCATCTTTTTTTTAATAATAATATGTATACCTTAATCTACTGCTCTCTTGATAGGCATTTAGGTTGTTTCCATAATGTGGCTATTGTAAATAGTGCTGCAATGGACATAGGAGTACATATATGACTTCAAATTACTGAATTTTTATTCTTTTAGTAGATACCTAGCAGTGAAATTGCTGGCTCATAGAGTAGATCTATTTTTAATATTTTGAGGAACCTCCATACTGTTTTCCATAGGGACTGGAACAGTCTACATTCTTACCAGTAGCATATGATAAAGAAATACTGACTGATTTTGCTCATATGTAAATAAAAGGAAAACAAGCAACAAAAAAACACAAAGGAACTCACAAAACTAAACCAATAGACACCCTATAAATATACTGCAGAACTGAGGCTACTAGGCAGGAAAAGAGAATGGGGGTGGGAACAAAAGTGGGAGGGAGCACATGGTCTACGGTAAAGGAATATGGGTGCTTGAGGGTGGGAGTGGGGTGGTAACACGTATCTGAGATGAGAACCTGTTTCCCTAAATCATATACAGTGTTATGGACCAGTATTACCTAAAGAAAGGGGAAAAAGGAATCCAATCATTGGGGGAAAAATATATCATTGGTCAGGTCCTGTTAGTTCTCTATCACTGCATAACAAATTAACCCAATCAGAGTATCTTAAAACTGTAAAGTTTTAAGGGTTTCTATGGGTCAGTTTCTATGGGTCAGAAATCAGCAGTGGCTTGGCTGGGTGGGCCTGACTCAGGTGCTTAAGTGAGGCCAAGGTGCATCATCTTGGCTGCAGTCATCTGAGCCATGCCCGGGCCTGGAGGATCTAATTCCTACTCATTCATGAAGCCGTTGGAAAGAGGCCTCAGGCCCTCATCATAGGCCTCTTTCTACAACTGCTCATGCCTCGGTTTTCCCCAGAGAGTGATTCAGGAGAGAAAGACCAAGATGGAGACCACAATCTTTCTGTAATCTGATTTTAGAAGCAACATGCCATCATTTCTGCCATGTTTTGTGGCTCACGCAAAGATTTGAAAGCAGATGTAGGAATTATTGCATGTTCTATGGGAGGCTGCTTACCACAAGTCCAGTAACCTCTTTTTCTAGAAACCATGGGTTGTGTAGTTTCATTCTTTATACATCTGGTGCCCTGTGTAAGGATGTTTCTTGATCAAGTAGATAATAATCATCACATTTTGGAAAAGTCAGTTTGATTATTATATTTAAGTAAAATAGCATTATAAAGCCTATTAAACATACATAAAAGTGTAGAGTCTAGAAATTAAAGTTTCATTAAACTCCTTATAACCATAGTTAATGACATCTCTATTATTATAAAGTATATTAAAAACTATACACTTGTGAATTTTTTTTAATTTAACAATAGGTGGATACCTTTCAAATTCAATCTATAAGTTTGTCCTTTTACTAACTAACTATATAATAGCCTACTGAATGACAACTACAGCAAATAGATAACTGTACCAGTCTACTATTTGTTATGTTCTTCTCTTTTTTTTTTTTTTGACAACATAAGAATTGTGTTTATACGTACTTCTTTGCAAGCTCTGTGAGAATTCTTTGGGGTAAATTTTCCAAGTGAATTTCTGAGTGAAACGGTATGTGCATTAAAAATTGACTGGATATAGCTAACCTGTCAGCTACAAATACTGTACTTAACCTCTTCGCAGTGCTGACAAAAGTACCCAAAATACCTGCCTCTTAATGTTATCATTACTGTACTTTGATACACCTTGCAGTGATTTTGAGGAAAGTAGATGTTGTATGTGGCAAACCCTAATCCTAAAAGAGGAAGAAAGGTGTGCATGAGATGGGAGCAGCCATCTGAGAGAGTGGAAAGGAACCCGGCTGCTAAGCAGTGAACCCCCCACCTCTGCATTTTGCTTCAGAGCCCACATGTGACTATTTCACCTTAGTCTGAGCATGGGATGGGGGGGTCTTTGCCAAGCTCATCTCTCTCTCTTTTTAAAAAAAGATTTATTTATTTATGCATACAAGAGCTGGGGTACAGGCATGGGAGGTGAGAGGATTCACCAGAGACAGAGTGGGGAGCAGAATAGGCAGATTGACTGCAATATACTGTTGAGGAGAGCAGTGGGCAAGACAGGAGAGGTCTGCTGCGTGTGTGGGTCCCCTCCCTGGCCAGCCATTAAACTCATGCTGCTGTGCCCCGATGCTTCACAGTGTGATGCTCAACCCACTGCACCACCAGGGAGACTCCAAGCTCATCTCTTAAAGAGATAACTCATGTCTTCAGGTGTCAGTCTGTGCACCAGTGAGGGCAGTAAGAGATGAACATGTGAGTGACTTATTGAAAATCATTTTCTCTACTTCTTACTAGCATTCTCTCCTCATGCTGTCCTGAATCTCACTATTGCTTTGCCTGACTCATGGACTCAAGTTCCTTTAAACAGCTCATAAATAATCAAGAAAAATAATGCATTGATATCAATCACAATGTATAAGCAAGGTTACTGTTTCACAGTAGTTGAAGAGACCATTCATTTTACCATTTGTGGTGCATTGACTGGATAGTAACTATTGAGAGTCCACTGTAGGCCAGAACTAGCTCAGGCCCTGGGTATGTAATTGCAAGCCCAAAAGGCACCAATATGGCGCTGCCAGTCTAGTGGAGGAGAGGGGCAACAATAAATGTGTTTACAGACTGTAATTATGTCTAGGAATGAGCAGTGTTTTAGGAGTCAGGAAAGTGGAGATCTTTGAAGTCAGTAGGAGAAACATTGGGTGAATCATTAAAGGCAGAAAGCAGTCACTAACAGCAAGCACGCAGCGTCAGTGAGGTGGGAAGGAACTGGGCTGTTTGAGAAGGGGCCTGAGCCAGATCACACAGGGCCTACATATTCTGCTTGGGGAAGCAGTTTCAAAAAGAGGAATTCACGGTATGAAACTGTTGAAAATGTTGAAAAGAGCAGATATAGAGGGGAAGGGAGATGGAAAGAGCTGGACCCTGGACTGGAAGGTGGAAGTGTCAGCTGGGCAAGAAAGCCCCTGACTGCCTTAGCCATGTGTGTGCTCTGTCCCCTCTTGGCCCAATGGGGCTTCTTGGTGACTCCACAGGGATCCTTACTGCACATGGCATGTACTCATGGGGCTGGGCAGCCTTGCCAGGCCTACCTTTCTACCCTCATGGACTTAGAAGTCTGTGCCCCACTTTGCCTTACAGCTGCCTGGGACAGTTCCAACAGAAGTCCATGCCTGGCTCTGTTAATTGAATTACAGAGCAAGGGCCCTAGTGCATTCAGCAAACCTTAATCCAGCTCCACATTAACTTACGATGTTCAACATTTTAAAAAGCCCACTGCAGCCTGGCTCAGCACTTAATTGACATAATATGGGTCACCTGTCTATATGGAATTACTTGAAAGAGCTTCCAGAACAACCTACTTTCCCTCCCTTTTGCCTTCAACTTGAACTTCTGAAGTGCCTCATTGCTGCTCGCGGCAGTTGTGAGCCATTATTTAACAAAGACATGTTCAACTGAGAGTTGTGCGCCTAGCTCCAGGGTTTGTCTTGCTGTACAGTTGGGGGGATGAGAAGGGAATGTGATCAGGGCCTTGGGAACTGGGTCAGGGGCCCTCAGTGCTGCTCCCCAAGCTAGTCAGTTTTTGCTTTTACCTATCTAAAACAAAAAGCACAACATGGGATGGTGCCGTGCTTTCATGAAATAAGCTTTATAAAAACTGTGTGTGTGTGTGTGTGTGTGTTTGGGATTGGGGAAATTAATGAATAAATTCTGTTATGGGGCAGGGAAGCAGATTTTCATCCAGCCCTGTGAGAATGAAATAGTCCCCGAGCATTCAGTTGGGGTGTTCTATTTTTGTTGTTCTTTTAATTTTATTATTTATTTATTTATGCACACAAGAACTGGATATAGGGCAGAGGTGGAGGGGGTGGTGAGAGGATTCAGCAGACACAGAGTGGGGAGCAGGGCAGGCAGATGTACTGAGATAAACTGCTGAGGGGAGCAGCAGATGGGACAGGCCGGGGATCGAACTTATGCTGCAGTGGCTGACGATAGTTTGATGACCTGAGACTTTAACCCCTGTGCCATGAGGGAGACCCCCCCAGTTGGGGTGTTCTGTGTCCTGTCCAGGTATGTGTCCTTGGTGAGACCTGAGCTCAGCTCCTGAGGCCACCACTTAACTCTCTGAGAAATTTTGGCGATATAATGAACTTATCTGAGCTTCATTTTCCTTATCTGGCTATAATGATAACCTTCTCTCCTGGGGTCTTTGTTAGGATTAAAAGAGTTGAGGCATGAAAAGGCCATTGTATAAAGTAATAGTTCGGTAAATTTAAAGTATAGCTAATAGCGCCAGACATTACTCTAAGTGCCTTTACTATATTACCCAATCTTCATAAGATCCCAGGAGTATTATGTTATTCTCGCCATCCTCACTTTCCAGATGAGGGAATGGAGAGACAGAGGTCAAGTAACTGACCCAGGAAGGCTCGTAGTAGATGGAACTGAGATTCGTGCTTGGAGGCTGGGCTCAGAGTCGCAGTTCTAGGTCATATAGTTAAATGTCAGCCAGATATGAATACAAACTTCCATTATTATTAGAAAAGGGGGAAATACAGTAAGAGTGGCCGGTAACAAGGGGAAAAGAAAGCACTAAGTTTCTTTTGTGCCTTGAACAGAACTGTGAGCCTCTCCACCCACCATACCCCTTGCCTCTTTAAACCACCCTCCCCCCACAAATCCCTAAAATCCACAGGCTCAGATTAAATATTGAGAGTGTTGCACCTACACTAAAATAAGGCTGTCGGCAGCCGTCCTTCTGCCCACCTGTGACTATGCAGGTGCTTCTCTTCACCAACTCTCTGCTCTGTAGGGCAGCAGCCTCCTGCCTGCCTGTGACCTGTACCACGCTGGGCCTTCCCTTCACTGTCCTCCTGCAGTGGAGGCAGCTCTCCTCTAGGCCACCTGCCTGCAACCACGCAGGCCTCTCTCAGCAAACCTGTCCCTTTTGGGGCAGCTCTTCCTGCCCACTTGTGTCTATGCAAGTGTCCTTTACTCTTTTGTCCCTTTTCCTAATAAATCTGCTCTTTAAAATAAACACACACACACACACACACACACAAGGCTGTTCCTTCCTGCTGTTGGTGCAGCTTTGCTGGCTGGTGAAAACTTCCAGGGGCATCTGCCATGATGGCCAGGGCAGTCCGCTCTTTTGGGTTGAGTCTTGCCCATTTTGTTACTGGTGAACTTCAAACACATCAGAAAAGTCCCTGGGGTAAAATTATCAAAACAGAATTGCTTGATTGACCCAATCTGTCATTCTAGAGAAGATGTGTTTCCCGCAGGGTGATATGTTCTTTCTTCTGATATGTCAGTGGTTCTAATAGGAGGCCAAAGTCACCGCACAGGGAGCTGCGTCGTGTGGGTGGCCCTGGATAGAATGCGTGTCCGGGCTTGGCTTTGTCTTGTTTCTTTTAGGTGGGAGATTGCCTCAGAGAATCTAAAATAAGCATTTAGGTGAAACTGCTCAAGTTCACTAAATGTGCGGAATCTCAACTTGGAGTCTTGCTGTTCTGCTTTGAAAGGCTGCTACTGCCAAGATGGTGAGGGACAGAATGTAACCATCCAAAGTCTGACCACGTATTTGAAAGTGCTCATAATTATGGATAAAAGTGTAGCATAGGAAATATTAAAATATCAAAAATTAATGCATATTTTAAAAATGTATTGTGCTCTTACTTTCTTTAAAATAATTTATAAAAGTGAATATATAGATGTAAATATATATTCATGTAGCATTTGAATGCAGTGATTTAAAAACTTGAATACAACTAATGGTAGCAAGTGCTGTTTGGATATGCTAGGTAAGTGCCAGGTAAGAGCAGGCAGAGGTAACCATTGTTAAATAGGGGTGTTCATTGTTATTTTCTTTCAACTTTTCTGTTTTAATCATTTATTTTTTTTAAGTAGTAAGTAAGGACAGGAAGTAAAAGCATTTTCAATGAGGTTTACAATGTAGCTGTTTTTCAAAGTGACTTGGAGAATTTTTAAACTACAATTGCTGCTGATCAGGTGTATAACAGGCAAGAAGTACTGGAATAGTGATCCTTCCCCACGCCCTCCCACAGGATCAGGGGGTAGCAGAGCCCTGGAAAGTTTATAGGGAGGGGAAGCAGATGAAAAGGGGTGCTATGGATAAAGAAGTGAGCATCAAGACTGTAAAATTCTGCTGCAGAATCTAAAGTTACATAGGGGCCTCCTGGTGTCACAGCGGGTTGAGCCCCGCACTGTGAAGCATCTGCAGCACAGCAATGTGGTTCGACCCCTGGCCAGGGAGGGGACCCACATGGTGCAGCAGACCTCTTCTGCCTTGCCCGTTTCTCCCCTCAGCAGTGTGTTTCAGTGGATCTGCCTGTTCTGCTCCCCACTCTGTCTCTGGTGAATCCTCTCACCTCCCGCACCTCTGGCTTGTACCCTAGCTCTTCTACGCATAAATAAGTGAATCTTTAAAAAAAAAAAAAAGTTACATGGGAGTGAAGTTACAGTTGTTTTTTTTTTTTTTTTAAGCTGTCTTTGGGGTTAGGGTTTGACAGGTTACAGTTTTTAAATTTTCATTTACAAGTCAAATATTAGGATTCGGGGACTCCACAGAGTCCCTTGAAACAGATGCAAAAATCACAACAAAATGTTGCATGTATATGTGAAATTTGTTTACACATGTTTTTCATTTTGTACATAAATATGAAAAACAGTGGAAAGAATGTCACTAAAAATTTGTCTGAATAGTGGGAGTACAAGTGATTTTTATATCTGAATTTAACAGATTCTTTTCAAGTGACATATTTTATATTAAGGAAAAAGTTAGCCTTCTATGAAAAATAAATGTAGGGTATGTATCTCTGTATAATTTATTTTCAGTTTTACCACCGTTCACCACTGCATGAAATGGAATATACTCCTTGTATTTAGAAATTAAAATTAGAAATTTCCTGAGAGTATTTCCTACATTATAATAGAAATTAATGAAAGAAAGAACTTTCCTGGTTTTATTCATGCTTTTAAATTTTGACCACCTTAATAATTTGTATAATTTTGAGTTTTTTTCTTTATTGATTTTAACAGTGTTTTGACCAATAGTTCTACATTTTTACCCTTTCTTTAAAACTCTTAGTAGAACCATCCGTGTGGTAGCTGATTTAGATGCAGTTAATCAGTCTGGTTGAGAATGTTACACGCACTTAGCACTGTTTGATTTCATGGCTCAGACATTCTCTCAACCAAGATTGTTTTCAGCTGAAAATCTCCCTAGTGTCTTTCTCTGTAAAGATTAATGCTAATAATTCATTCAGTTTCTTCATAAACATACTTTCACCCCAGGCCCATTTATGTTCTTAAATAACCAAATGATTTTTTTTTTTACTATTGCATACTGAGTTTCATAGAGGAGACACAAAGTTCTTTCTGGCTGGACTTCAAATTTCTACCCTATTTGCCTTATTAAGTAAGCCTATTTGATCCGGGTACGGGTAGGAATTTCCATATATGTGCTGAACACTGGGAGTCACTGCCTGCATTATAAAGCTCAAGGGTTTTTGCTTGCTTGTTTCTTGTTTTACATTATTTTGCAGAAGCTATTTAAGTTGTGAACATCTTCTGTCTCTTGAGAATGTGCGGGTCACTTTGGCTCTTGTTTATATCTGCCACCACTTTTGTTCTTGCTGGAGGCTGCAGTGCCGATGCATAGGGGTCATCAGGCAATGTAAAATTAACTTCAGACTAAGGCCAAGTGGAAGAAGATTGCTTTTCTGGAGCTTCATGATCCCTAAAGAAAAAGAATAGCAATGCCAATCAGAGGAACAAGAGTTACTGTTTTAATTCTTTCTCCCTGAGAATCTTCTTGAAGAATCCTGGAGGAGGGATTAGAATAAATGTCAACTGTTTTGGTGAGAGGTTTGGTAGATTATTTTGGGTAGTAAGCCTTATTACCAACATTACCTGATAATAATGGAATGTCAGCAGTTTTTATCTATTTAAAGCTTTAAATAGATAACCTGTACTGTGCTTCAGGTGCTTATCACTAATTAATTCATTCATTT
Organism: Galemys pyrenaicus; assembly: GCA_019455555.1. Classification (NCBI taxonomy): domain Eukaryota; kingdom Metazoa; phylum Chordata; class Mammalia; order Eulipotyphla; family Talpidae; genus Galemys; species Galemys pyrenaicus. The sequence goes on along the minus strand of JAGFMF010011644.1, from coordinate 2,270,328 downwards.
GTGAGAATACCTAATTAAAGCAGTCTAAGGGGGCTACTCTGTAGCTGTGATCTAGTGGGTCCAGTCACAGAGAGAGATCTTGACTGATGAAATTTGTTGTATAGTTTCCCAAGGGCTTGCTGATATGTGAGCGAGACTGGTCAATATTAAAAACCAGTTCAGGGCCTCCCTGGTGGCACAGCGGGTTGAGCCCCGCACTGTGAAGCATCCACGGCACAGCAGCGCGAGTTCAATCCCTGGCCAGGGAGGGGACCCACATGGCACAGCAGACCTCTCCTGCCTCACCCACTGCTCGCCTCCGCAGTGTGTTTCAGCAGATCTACCTGTTCTGCTTCCCACTCTGTCTCTACTGAATCCTCTCACCCCTGCACCTGTCCTGTACCCCAGCTCTCGTATGCATAAATAAACAAATCTTTAAAAAAACAAAACAAAACAGTTGACCAGTTCAAACCTGTGTTACACTAAGGTCAGTAAGAAAAAATACTCACCAAACAAAATCTGATCAAAGATTAATCATTCACATATTCATAGCTTTGGAAGAGACGTGAAGATAATATGACTGTGATAAATCAGGAGATACACATATGACCTGGTGTCAGCCAGACTGATGTGTATACTCCAACTTGAAGGGCCAAAGGCTGTCATTTCACTACTTCTTTTTGATTTCAGAGGAATTTTTTCTAGTTTATCTCCACACAAAAAACACAATTTGAAGATATATATGCATTTCTGTGTTATCGCAGTGCTATTTATATAGCCAAGAGCTGGAAACAACCTACGTATCCACCAATTGATAGATGGATATGTTAAATGTGGTATAAACACATAATGGAATATTATTCAGTAACAAAAAAGGATGAAACAATATAGATGCACCTAGACGATATTACACTTAGTGAAATAAGCTAGATGAGAAAGACAAACACCATATGATTTTATTTATGTGATATTAGAGAAAATAACTAAATAAAAAAAAGTATGTTTTTGAACTACAATTTGTGGTTACCAGGAGAAGAGGTGGGTAAACTAGGACAGAGGGAACAATGATATGGTGATGGATGGATTTGGAATTTTAATGGTGAACTTAGTGTGGTTTAGACATGTTGATTTTCATGATGAACACCTGAAATGTTTGTGTTCCTTAACCAAAAAAATAAAAATAAAGTTTGCTTTGCCTTATCTTTTCAGAAGTCTATGTAATGCAAAGTATTCACCATTTTGTCTCAGTGAGAGACAAATGTTTGGTCATGTTTAGAGCTCAAGTGCATAATCAGTTCAATTATCTGTTCCCTGTGCTCCCTTTCATTTACTTTGTTCTTTTCTTAGAATAAGGGCATCATCTTTAAAGGAATAGAGTCTTGTAAAGGCAGTAAGTAACTTGTGGATTGGAATAACATTTTTTGGCTGAGAAATCTATCATGTGGCACCTCTGCTCCTTTTTGAGGAAAGGATGCATTTGAGTGTAATGATTATGAATGATGTAGAATGTGTTTTATTCTTGGTAAACTGTTATTGCTTCCATTAAGTGAAGAGAACAAAAAGCATAAGTGAATTCACAAAAGACACGTAAGCCACTCTCAGGATATGAGAGGGATTTGCAGAAGCAGCACGAAAACAAATTGAACTTGGGATAAATGGAAAATTAGGAGAGAAATGGGTAAATATGATGGATTAGAGGCCAGCTGTTCTCTCGTGTAGCACGCTTGCAGGCAGGGGCTCAGCACCGCACTACGTTCGAGCAAACACCTGTCTTTACTGACACTCTCCCATCAGTTCAAGTTGCTTTTTGTTGAAAGAAAAGCCTTCTGTGCATTCTAAGCCCTTAAAAATGTCTCTGCAACAGAAAATTGTTATTGTTCTAAACTATCTTATGACAAAAAGCTATTTTAAAATAGTGACACGCTCCAAGTTAGTTCGGAGAAAGGAGCACATATTTAGCATGAAGTAATCATTTTTGGCTACACATGTGAAATAAGAGTTGTGTGCTTAAAATTTTGGAAACTGTCCTCTTTTTTTAGGCAACACACAAAACAGAATTGGGGCTTTTCCGTTCCCCTAGAAGTATGGCAGTAGGTGATAGGTGGCAGTAATATTTACTGTAATATTAAGCTATCATCACTGTCATTTCAGAAACAGAAGTATTTAAAAAAAAGGGTATAGTGGGACTCTAGGAGATTAAAAAGGTATCGTCAAAGATAAGTTCCTTGAGAATAGGATCACTTCCTGTTTATTTCATCAGCCTCTATTATAAAAACTACTACATACAGTAGGTGAATAAAGAATAAAGTGAATAAAGATTCAGTGAACAAGAGCAGTTATCATCCTATCTATATACACCTTTGTTCTTATATGAAATTTCCCTGTGTTGAATTGTAGCTGATAGTGTCTAACTGAGGATTAATTTTATATGGAAAGCTATATTTTAAGATCTATTGTTTTTGCCAGAAGAAAACAAGAAATTGAGTGGGTGCTGGAACATATCTATTATTTGCCCCCTGGAGATAAATGGAGTAGTTGAGAATACTGTACCATTGGCAGGTCGTGGTGGGAAAATTTGTACATTGACTTCCTACAAGGACCTCTGCTGTGCTATTATTTCATATTTCGATGTAGAGGATGCTGATATTATGACATCCTAAAGTACTCAACTTTTACCACCAAAATAATTCTAGAAAAGAGAAAAGAAATTAATCACACTCTCCTGGGAGAAAAGGAATTGTGTCTACATAAATGGCCAAGGAGAGAAATCCAGAAGAGTATGACCCAGGGAGAACTTTCACCACTTACAATGTGTTGGGGGCAAATCAGGGGTACCTTGGATCATACTCATATTGGTACAGGTAACCCAGGATTACATTTTGATAGACAGGTGATGTCAGGTAGAAATAGTGTCAGGATCCCAGGGCCATATCTCAGCTGTACCTCCCCATCAAATAGTGTTTATTAGAAGTCTGATTATTAGGGGTAGAAGGTCCAGTACAATGGGAGACAGAAGACATTACCTGGGTGCTATTCCCCAGTTCTCTGACTACAAAGCTTAAGAAACAAAATCTATTTCAGAACTCACCCATTACTGAAGACCTGATTTTATATAAACTGCTAGACTTGTTTAGGGCTCACTTGAGTACCTGGTGGGCAGAGCCTGCTGAAAGTAAGGGTGTTGCAAGAAAGAGGAAGTGGTGGCCAAGAAAGACATGACCTAATAGACTTTCCCTAAGCCTTTGGTGGCCCTTAGGCATGTGAGCACGTCTCCAGCTGAGCTTTCACCCTTTCTAAAAATGATATCTCATTGCTGAAATGTCTTCCACCAAAGTGATGATAGTCCCCAAATGCTGTGGAGTCACAATACCCAGACACCATGCTTCCCACTGAAACCCAGCTGCTGGCAGGAAGAGGGAAGGAGAAAGCAATTTTTTTCACAGAGGCACTTGCTGTACTGCAGGAGAAAAGCACAAGAAAATCACATCCCATTTGTCAGACTGCGTTGACATGACTGGTTTCCTTCATACTGCAACCTCTGGAATCTTCCTGTGAGATGCAGCATCCTCTGGGCGATTAGAGCCAGAACCTTAGCCTACTGCTTGATTTATTAGAACCATGTCTTTTTAATTCTTAGCATCCAACAAATGGATATAAATCCTGCACATACTGACTTTCTTCTGATTAAAAGTATTTAGGATTAATCAAGAAAGTTTTTTGTTCTCTGAAAGTGAAAAGTCAGGCTTTTAAAAACACCCAACATTATTGAACCATTATTAACCATGGCTACTTCAATCAAAAAGCAAATCTGAACATTTGATCCCTTCCTTCACAGTTATCACATATCCTGTATTATTTTCATAACTCACAAGCAAGCCCCTCCTCCCTCTCCAAAAAAGGGAAAAGACTAAAGCTACAAAATAATGAACCAAAAGCCATAGGGGAAAACAGGATGTGGTAGAATAGAAGCAATCCCCAAAGCATTTTTATGTGTCAGTGTCAAGGACATCTGCCAGGGTTGTGACCTAGTAAGATCTGGCCATGTCACCAAGCTGTGCACATCGACGTGAAAAAGGGCTGTACTCTCTCTACTCTACAGAGCAGCTTTTGGCTAATTCTGCTTCTTATTGTTCCTATGAAAATATAAGGAACACTTGAGAGTACTTTTTAAAATGTAAGTTTTATCTCCTTCATTTAAAAAAAAGAGAGCAGGTTTACTTTGCAGTTTCCTCCAGAAAAGCCTAAAGTTTGAGTCCAGATTTTTAAAATATCTATCGATCCCAACTTACACAAAACTATTTTCTAAAAATAAAAGATGAGTTGCTCAGAAGAGAGCATTTTTATGTTTTGCAGACTCTCCAATAATTTATGCTTCTCAGAATAAGGAAGTAAATAACAAGCACACTAACATATATAGCTCCCAAAACAAGACAACTTTTACTTGGATGGAGCTCTGGAATAGAAACTAAAGCAGATTCCATAGGTACAAATTAACACTACTGATCTGAATTAGTTTTATTCATTGTGAAAGAGTTAAAAGATAATATGTTACTAGTTTTGGAAAAGCTCTTATACATCATTATCAAATGAATAGAATTTAGAAAACCTTGTAATTCAGCTGGAGTAAAAGATTCATTGAATTCTATTTATTCACAGTTTGCATATTAGCTGGATTGATGTTTAAATACTTAAAACATTTACTTTGGGAATAATATTGCAAGTGCTTACAGTGCAATAATATGTAAACAATATTGTAAGCATATGTTTAAATGTTAAACAAATAATTTGTTTTTAAACATCCTTAAAGTCTTCAAGAAACAGTTTTTCACAAATAATAATGAATGTAACAAATTGTTTTATTTGGAATTTCAAGCAAAGTACCCTATTAAGTACCACGCAGCAGACTCAGGCAACATCTTTGAGTTATCTTCAGAACTTAAAAGCAGTACATTTCCCCCACTACATCCATAATTTAGAAGGATAGTTTTTAACTGTCCTTTCTCTTCTACTTAGTTGGATGATTAAGATTTAACAATTTAGCCAACCTCACCTATTAGGTTCCTGGATACTGAAACATAGATTTGTAAACCAGTGAGGCATTTGTTGATTGACTTTATCTGAACATGTTCTGTCCCTAGTAATGAAATATGATCCAATCACTGGATAAAGGCAATGAGTGCTAAAGAATATATATATGTTAGGCAAAATGTGCAGCAGCCTAAGATTGTCTTTTAATGCTGTGTTATTGAGTCCTTGAGTTCATTTAACAAAGGTATAGTAGTTTCTAGGTATTTATAGGCAAATAAAGCAAATATGCTCTTATCCTCATGGAGTTTGCTTTCTAACTGGGGAGAGAGCAAGTAAACACACAGAGAAATATATATAGTCATACAGAGGTATTCTGAAGCATGGGAACAAGGTCCCATGGGATATAATAGGGGAGAATTACTTTGGGTAGAATTGATAAATGGTATGGGCCAGGTGAGCATAGGGACTTTGAACTCCAAGAACAGTGTTCCTGGAATGGTTCTTAGGCCCTCTTCTTTCATCCCTTGTAGACAGTAGAAGATAATAAGAATGCCCCAAGCATGAATTTTACCTGCTGATACTGATCTTTCTTAACCATAACATCATAAATTCATAGTGAAAGGGGTATGCTGCTTCTTAGAAAGACTGAATTCTTTGGCAGGGAGCTTGCAGGTGAAGAGGACAATACTCACTGAGTATTCCATTGAGATAAGCAAAATCTTGATTCTGCTCCCAACCTTGCCAAGAACTACCATGTACCGCAAAACAAGTCACCTAACTACATTGAATTTCATCCTTCTATAAAATGAAATAATTAAGATGAGATTATTTTTATTAATTTCTTTTAGATCCAAGGTCCCCCAAAGCTGTATGTTATGGTGATAAAAAAGTACAAATTCTCAGATTTGTACAGAATGTGAAGGGTTCATATCCCAGCTCTGTTACTTACTGACTGTGTGGCTTGGGTTGTGCACATTCATTCTTTGTGCACATTCATTTCCAGAAATGTGAAATGGAGGCAAAAATTAATACCTGCTACATAATGTTGTGAGAATTCAATGAATTAATGTAAGTACTGAGAACAGTTGTAAGTACTTAACAAATGTTAATATTACTATCCTTCGCAAGGAGGGACCTTTTTGAAGGATGGGATTCCCACTGAAGCAAAACACACAAGACACATGTTTCTGGAACAAGCACAGAAACAGAATAGTAGGTGGGAATCAAGATTTATATCTCAGTAATTCCTACCAGATCCTGCTTTGTTTCAGACATCATTTAAAGAGGCAAATTTTTGTTGCTGGAAGAGGGGTCACAGCCATAAAATGTTTTATTTGATACCCACAGCGACTCTTCTTCCTGAGGACACCAGCAGGTAATTAAGTGCTGGATGTGGGATGTGTACAGGATATTAAACTAGTGCTTACTTCATAATGCTGTCACATCTGTGCCAGGACAACAAAGCAGCAGAGATGAATGCTATTACTAGAAGTGGGTTCTCTCAAGGTGATGAGTTTTTGTTCTGTCTAAGCAACACAATAAGACCTTGTAAATTAAACTTGGAAAGAATTTTTTCAGATCATGAAAAAACTCATTAAAAAATTAGAAGCTTTAACTTCAGCTGACTTCTGTCTACTGTAGAGTTTCTGTTTCAATGAAACACACACAGAATAGCAATGGATATCATTTTCTCTTCATTTCCTAATAGATCCAAATCTTCAAAATCTTATCCTTTTTAAATTTGTACTATTTTCCTTAGCATTTTCTTGATAAGAGGCACCAATTTGATTCAGTTATATTACAATGAATCTTTATTGAATGTTTAATTAATAAAGAATAAATTAATGAGGCTTTATTATATTTCTTCTCTATTTCTGTGTGTGTGTTTAATCAGTCATATTTCAGCCAAATAAGTCAGGTTGTAGAGTTCCAGTCCTTCCTACATACTACTCAGATTTGGGGGTGTCAGAAATAGATGGCAAGATTAAGCTTCTTTAGTAAAGGAGAGACAAATGAGAACAGTATAATGAGAAGAAAATTGCTTGTGAATCTGGTAAAATATAAACGGTAGCTTTTTAGATAAAAAAGAAAAGGAGAAGGAAAAGACAAGAAATAAACCTAGTTAGAGAAAACCTAGTTCCCTGGAATTTTCCTGGAGGTCGGGCTTTAGGAGCTCTCATAAAGTTCCTTGCTTGGAGTGAGCCCTTACTGTGGGAGAAGATCCTCAGAAGACCAGCTGACGCCTCTTAGCCCCTACAGCCACAGCCTGTCCCCACTGCTGGCCAGCAAACACTGGCGCTTCTACCACGGAGCCTCACCAGTCCCACTGCTCCCTCCTCTGTCCTAGCCTTTTAGCGTCCCCATCTCGTATCTTCAGTTTCTCCCTCCCTCTCCAGAGACTGTTCAGGAGGAGCTCAGTTTTTTCCTAAAGAGTAAGAAACAAAAAGGTCTTTATGTGGAGTCTGTAAGAAGTAACCAACTCCTGTTTACAAAGGCTTCTTTCATTCTGTTTGCTGGTATGTGCTTCCTGAGCAGCCCTGGTGGGAAGGCTAATAGAGATCAGAGATCATAACTGCTCATTTCCAGGGCTCTGGTGGGGGTGGTGGAGAGGGGGAAGCGCTGTGCTGGTGCCTTGTGGATGCCTTGGGTAAGCTCCTCCCAGCAGCTCCAGGAGCTCCGCCCTCAAAATGACCAACAAACATGCTGGTAACAAGGCAGTTCTTTCTGTCAAAGAACTTTCTCTATGGTTTTCCAGGTACAGGGTGGTTTTATTTTTCACAAAATACCATTATTTCAAAATAACAACAGAGCAGAGAAAATTATAGGCATTAAGAAGGAAATGATTGGCACCTGCCTAAGTTTCTTTCTGTCACAGACCAGCAGAGTGCTGCCTTGCTAGGTCAGCCTGTGCCATTTCCTGTTAAAACTGGCAAAATGATGCCCTGAATGAGGCAGAGCTATCCTAGGAGAGTTCGAATTATATAGAGGTCATCAAGCTTCTAGAAAATTTGAATCTGAATTGTGGAAGTGAAGAAAGATTTGTTGAGTGATTCCCAATTTTCTGAAATTGTGAAATCAAATAATTTTGTTTTTCCCTGTAAATACACAGATATGTATGTACACACATTTATATTTTTCCATTTTTATTGGTAACATGTAAATGTATATTGTATATATGATTTATATTTTTATGTTTACATACATGATTATAATATACTCACATATACTTATGTATATTTACACACATTTATATGACTTAGACATTTGTTGATGGGACTCTAGATGGATTTCCTTTTAAAACTGGAAGAATGTAACCATTAACCAGGATTAAATGGCAAAAATTTTTATTTCACTGTTTAAATTTAATTTAAAAAGGGGGCCTCCCTGGTGGCACAAGGGGTAGATCACTACACTAGGATGCGTTTGCAGCCACTGAAGCACGAGTTCAACCCTCGGTCAGGGAGGGGACCCACATGGCGCAGCAGACCTCTCCTGCCTTGTCTGCTGTTCCTCTCTCGGCAGGGCATCTCAGTAGATCCTCTTGTTATGCTCCACACTCTGTCTCTGGTGAATCCTCTCACCCCCACACCTTTCACTTGTACCCCAGTTTTTGTGTGCATAAGTAAATAAATCTTTAAAAATTTTTTAATTTAAAAATGGAATAGAATGCAAAGTATATATGAAGTTAAGATAAAAATGGAATGTGAACCTTTCTTGTGACAGAAAAGGCCACAAATTTTGTAAATGCATAGGTGTACTTCCCTCTGTCTCAGCAGACACCCTAAGACAGGTCATTTTAAGGCCAGGGTGCAAGTCAGTATGAACAGGCAACAAAAATCAGCCATCTTTGCCCAAAGATACCTAAGTCCCTCACCTACACCTTCATTCTACAATTATAAATTCATTAGCTTTTTCAGGTCTCTTTTTAAAAGCATGTGTTGCTTGATAGGTTTTAGCTGTTAGTCACTCGCATCTTACTATGAATTTAAATAACTAGCTTTCTTTTCTGATTGACTTCACAAGCCAAATCAGAAGCTGTGGATTTCCAGTGTAGGGCTTCTTAACAATTTTGTGTGCTAGGGCAAGGCCATTTGTTCAATTGAGCCCCAGTTTTCCAATCTGAAAATTGGAACGTTGACACTTGTCTTTCTCTCCTAGAATGGCTGTGAAGTCAGTGCCACATAATAACTGGGGAACTTCTGCTAAATTATGATGTACTGTTTAAATACTAATCATCATAGTTAATAATTTTAAGATTAGTAGTAAATTATCATGTCTTTAATATATTTTAATTGAGATTAGTTAACAGATGAAGTAGCATAGGAAGAAGTAATGTTGAAAGATGAGACATTGAGGAAGATCAGGTCTACATGTGTTACCTCAGTGAGTATTTGAAAGTATTACAAGTTAGAGTAAAGAAAGAAGAGGAAAGAGGTGAGTAAATGCCAAAACAAAGTTCTCATCTGAATTCAGCAGAAGACCCTTGAGGTAGAAACAACGCCTGATAGCCTAAGTTGCTGAAAAGAAAAAAAAATTCCATTGGCTAGATTTAGTTTAAATTGGTAGATAACTACCAGCATATATACTCTGGAGTTCTGAGTACAATGTTTCTCAAAGCAAGGCCATATCAATTATGTAAATAATTAAAGGTAAATGCTGGTCCCATTTAACTTTCAAAATAGGCAATGTTGGGGGTATAGCTCAGGAGTAGAGCATTTGACTGCAAAATAGGCAATGTTCTTGTCTGCTTCTACTGCCTGTCAACTCTCCTCTGGTGCTCACCAGACTAATACTTGCAGCAGCTGTTGAGCATCTGCTGTATATGGAACGCTTCACATGACCATCTTTGTTTATCCTCACCGCAGCCCTAAGAATCAAATACTTTAATATTTGTCTTTTACTGTTGACAAAACCAAGACTGAATATAAGTAAATAAATCTTTAAAAAAGTTTTAATTTAAAAATGGAATAGAATACAAAGTGTATATGAATTTAAGGTAAAAAATGAATGTGAACCTTTCTTGTGACAGAAAAGAGAGAGAGAGAGAACATGTTCAAAGAAATAATAGAGGAAAATTTTCCAAACTTAGATAATGAACTAAATATATAGTCCATAAATCTAAAAGAACACATAGTTACTTAAAAGTAATGAGACTTACAACAGGATACATAGGTGTGAAGATCGTAGGACTTCAAGGCAAATCAAAAATATTGTCAGGGCTTCGAAGGGAAAGCAGGTAATTTATAAAGATATCCACATCAGGTTTACATCTGACTTTAGTGAGGAAACACAATGGGCAAAGAGAGGACAGATCTATGTGCTCAAAATACTTAAAGATAAAATATTCCAGGCAATAAAACTATATCTTGTGAAATTATCTTTCAGATACGATGGAGAAATAAGGTTCTCCCAAACACACTGAATATGACTTGACCAGTTAGTATATGATGGAAGATCAACTGAAACCTGTCAGAATGATTATAGACCTGGAGAGATTCTGTCTTCTTGTTCTTGTTCCCAATATGTTAGAGGGCAGGGAAAGGGACACTCCAGAATCCCTAAACCTGCCCTCTTTAAATGGGTTCTGCCATCTGCCTCATTAAGATAAATATATAAGGTTTTTCCTCCCAGATTTATCTAACTCTTTCTGACCCTTTTCTATAAATCTCCACGGAAAATCATTTAAACTTATGGCAGGCTTTTGGGCCTTGCTTTAAGCCAATCCCATTTAGCTAAACTTTTACCCTAAAAAAAAATGAGTAACTTTAAATGCTTGACTTAATAACTATATTCCTTGTCTTTTCTGTATTATTCCCTAATAGTATTAAAGTTCCTTTCCATTCAAAATCTTATATGTTTATCTTAATGCAACAGATGGCAAAACCCATTTAAAGAGGGCAGGTTTAGAAGTTCTAAAGTGCCCCTCTCCCTGCCCTGTAACAAACAGATAGCATAACCTTTGTAGGTAAAGGTCATTAATATGTGCATAAGATGGAAAGCACACAGAATTTGCTTCTTTGACAATCTCCCCCTGTCCCCAAAGAATACTTCCTACTTTGGGACCTGCTACTCAAATCCCTTTATCTAAGAATTAACAATGAAAATTTAAATATATTTAAGAGGTAGAACCATCTGGGAACATAAAGGAAAATGTTCCAGGGACGTGAATAGTTATGTTTTTGTTTTCTTTTTTTAAACTGAATAAGGGTTTGGGAAGAGCAAAGTTTTAGGGACATTGGGAACATAATGTTCATTTTTTAAAAAAGTGATCAGCGGTATTTAGTGAGCTCTCAAATTTGCTGTTGGCTCTAAGTTACGCTGAGTGGTTTTGCTATCTTCCCAAGCTCCTGAAATCCTCAATTTGATATTCTGCTTGCTTCTAGCATCAGATTTCACAGAGGCATATTTAAGTTGAGTTAGAGGAAAAATTCATGAAAACCAATAATAGTGAATTTTAGATCTTTTTAAAAATTCTCTTTTCCCTCATAAACAAGTCATAAAAATTATAGACAAAAATAGATTCATATGTAATGCAAAAACACAGAGGGTTTATATCTGACTCTAGAATGAGCTTTAGACTAATACTTTTTGGAGGGTGAGGTACAGTGGAAAGAAAAGGAGGTTGAGGTTTGATGCTCCAGCATGCTGCACCAAATCCAAAATGTATGCTGCCACGCAAAATAGAGGCTGTAACATCAATGTCTGCTAGAGATTTCTAGTTTTTTATGATGATTTTTGTGATTCACACCAGCTTACTTTTAACATCTTAATAAAAAAATCAACTAACATTATAACATTCTATATACTAAAGTCACCAAAAAAGAATGTTCATTTTGAAAAAAATACTGGAATATAGGTGCCAGATATTTGTGTTTGTCTATTTTCAGGCTTATTTGTATAAAACGACTTTTCCCTTATGACCTCTTAAATAATAACTCAGTGTGTGGGCATCTTTTGTAAGCTCTTCACCAGTCAGAAAGACAAGACCTTTGGAGACACATGCTGTCTGAATTGAGCAGGTTGCCATATGCACTTCAACGAGTTCCTTTTCTTGAACTGCTAATTAGCAGAGCAGTTCACTCCTTCCTGGGCAGGGTTGGCCCTCTGATTTGTTTTCTCCCCTACCATTAGCAATTCTGTTTGGCCAGATAATTCCATTTGCCTGCAGTCTAGCAACATAGTAAGTTGTTTTGTCTGGGATCAAATGTCTATTGCTTTTCTAGAGCTGGATGTTATTTTTAAGTTACAGTCACCACACTTCTTTTCTTTGATCCCTTTCCCAATTAAATAGAATAAAATTCTGTAGATCCATTTTTTTTTTTAAAAAAAAAAGCAGAGTCTCTTCTTCAATGATGACCCAGCTAAGTTGGTTGAGTGACTATTAATAAACATTGGACCTTCAAAGACAGCCAGGTCTGACTGTATGTGATTGCCTAATATTGTGATTCCACTATTTCATTTTGCGTCGGTCATATGGGTGTGGATCAAGTATCACTTCATATCCAAAGCTGGAAAAAATGGTAGTTGTTGTTGTTTTCTGGTTCTTTTGTTAGCTCTTCTCACATATTCCAATTGTGCTCCTGCCCTTTCTCACTGTCACATGAAACAGTTTGCTTACCTTTAAGTATATGACTTGAAGAAGTTATATTTTATACTGAACATTCCCTCAGGGCTTTGTATTTTTATAAATTCAAAATAATTTTTTTGTACTTCAATGTTTTATTGTTCAAGATTGAATCAGTGTCCTTTACACACATATTACAAAGGAATATGAAAATTTAAAGGAATGCTTGTTTTATTTTGCAGGGGTACTCATTGTGCACTGATTCATCTCTTTTTTTTCCCTTTATTGATACCTAATTGACATAGAACACTGCGTAAGTTTATGGTTTATATTGTAATGAAGGTTAGTTAACACCATCATCCCCTCACATAGTTATGCATGTGCATGTGGCAAGAAAAGCTTGCAAATATATAATACAGTATTGTTAACTCTCTTCTCCTTGTTGAACATTCAGTCTCCAGAACATAGTCATCTTATAACTGGAAATTTGATACATATCTAAATTTCATAGATATCTCCCTATTTTCCTCACCTCTGCCCCCTGATAAACACTGTTCTTCTTACAGAGAAATTCTTTGATGAACAGGTCACTGTATTTCACTTTAGTACTATAAACTCTAATTTTTTTTTCTTCTTAGGGAAAAAAGTGTTCAGTTCCCCTTCTAGATGCTACCATTATACCCTGGGCTTTCTCCTCTTTTTTTTTTTTTTTAAGATTTTATTGATTTATGCATATAAGAACCAGGGTCTAGACCAGAGGTGTGGGGGAATGAGAGGATTTACCAGAGACAGAGTGAAGAGTAAAACAGGCAGATCCACTGAAATACACTGCTGAGGGGAGAGGCGGGCAAGACAGGAGAGCTCTGCTGCGCCATGTGGGTCCCCTCCCTGGCTAGGGAGTGAACTCATGCCACAGTGGCTGATGATAGCTTGATAAAACTGAGACTTTAACCCCTGCGCCACCAGGGAGGTCCATGGCTTTCTTCTCTGTTGGCACACAAAGCACCATGTTGAAATTGCCTATTTATGGATCTCTCTTTACTTTCAGAGTGTTAGCCACTGGGATGTGTGGGTTCCCTGACCTGTCGCTAGCTCCCAGCACTGCCTGGTATGTTCAGTAGGCAAGCCTGAAACCTCTTGATTACACTGTGATTTGAAAGGAAAGTAGCCACAGAGGGCCGGCAGGATTTCTGTTTAATTGCCCAGTTAGATTAAATAAGGCCACCCAGATGTTTAGGAAGAACCATCTGTTATGAAAAGGATGATTGTAAGTTTTTAAAAATAAGTCTTATGGTGTTCTTTTCAAAAAAAGAGAAGACATACTGATCCTCTTGTGCAATTAGGATCCTCAGGTTTTGTTGTGACACCAGAACATTTCATGGAAATGTCAAGTCTCCTCTGATATACGTGTTGGACATTTGCCTCTTTCTAATTGTTGTACCATCACAGTAATTGGTGTAAACTGAAACTTTGCCTCATATAAGTCATGTGTTCTCTGCTCACACCAAACCAAAACTTTAGTAATTTTTAAAATCTTTTGTTAAAGATTCTGCTCTCTCATTGTGTTAAAGTGAATCTCAGGAATAAAAGAAATTTCGCAAACAAGTAGGATTACAGAGTCCAGGGTTTTGAAAACCAAATCCAGGGGGTTTCAAATAATCCTGTAACATCAGAGTGTTAATTAGACCTCTTTAAAGTGAATCAAGCTCATTTGCTTCATCAGGAGTCACCTAAATGACAGGCCCAGCAAGTAAACTGGTTTAGATCGGACTGTTGTTTCTTTCCCAGTTCTTTGGAATACCTGCTGTAATGAATGGGGCCTTTGGCCATTTCCATTATTTTCATTCCTATCTTCCACCAGTGATGGATGCAGGTCACATCTGCACCACCCAGCTAACATTTGCTAACTGTAAAGAAGATTTTGAGGATGCTGAAAATGTAGTCACCCACTAAGCAGCCTTTCAAGACACAAAGGGGGAATGAGTATTTCTGAAAGTATACCCATCAACCACAAAATTCTCTAGCAGCCCTAGCACAATTTGTTCTTCCAAGCAAGGCAAAAGGTAGAGTAGGCATTAATCATAAATATACGCCTTGTGTGCCTGCAGCCAGAAGTAATTGAGTGTGGGTGAGTTTAATGAATATCCAAGTGTTGAAGCTATAAGAGTTCATACTTCTCTTTCCTCTTAAGTTTTGCTTTGATTTTCCTGGAAATATTCTTTAGAATGAGAGGAGAGTGAATCCACTTGCCACAGGGGCTCTCTTAATCTTTCTGTGTTTCATGGAGCATAAAACACAAGGGGGTTGTGAAGTTGGTCTTGCAAGAAGAGGCTGACTTAGGTTGCTCTGATCTCAGTATGACAGATAAATGAACATTTCTACAGGAGATTTAATGCCTCTGGAAAACTATTTGATGATAGAATCTGTTTTGGCCAGTCAGAAGAAAATGTATCATCCCAACTTTAAACTCTCCAGTGATGAAGGCATCTATCTCTAGAAATTCTAGAATATATTTCTATATAGACTATTAATCACCAGCCATTCACACCAGCCAGCTGTGAGTGAAGCAGCCATTCATCTTAGTCTCAACCTGTATGACGCTGTAAATTACCTTCAGTCAAGCAAACAATGCTCTAGCTAGCCAATACACTCTCCTAACTTTTGTGCATTTTCTTTAGTATATATTGCTAACACTCTATTCAAATATGGTCTGAACACTCTCCTTTTTAGTGAAGTCAGCTTCATAAAATACTTATTCTCCCCCTTCCTCCTGTGTTGCTTGATGATGGATTTGATAGTCAGGAGCCTCACTGATCCATAACCACTATAAACAGATGTGAGCTAGATGTGAGCTTCCAGTCTTGGACTTATTTTATGAAGGAAACAGACAGGACATAGTAAAGTACCTATTTCCTAGCGAAGGTACTAGTTCTCAGATAAGAACTAGCTTAAAGTTACCACCTGTGACCTTGGTTAGGTCACCTGATCTCTTTATTGTTTCTTCATCTGCAAATATGTTTCTGGTTTGCCTTAGAGGTGTTTTCCCAAAACAATGGAAAATACAAGATGAGATTTTGAAGGTAACCTTCCACATAGTATACTTACTATTCTGTATTGAATGCTTAACATAGAATGGAACAAATAAGTAATAGAAGAATCACTTAGAAGTTAGCATATCCTCTAACCTTCAAGTAAAGGCAATGTCTACAGGGTCCAGTAGGAAGCCAGTTTTAAGGCTAGTTTCTTGTAAGCTCTTTTTAAAGTTCCAAAGTACCTCAGCCATTAAGACCCAGTTACAAATGATAAAATGATAAAGCAAACTTCCTTGTAGGAATAACTCTTTTGACAAAGGCATTAAAGGTGCTTTATTCATTCATTCATTTTACAAATAGTTATTGAAAGCCATAGCATGAGCCAGGCACTGTTCTAGGCACCAGTTATTCAAATGATCAAATGATCTTTGTGCTTTGGAGCCATTTATGTTAATAAGCAAAAAGGGCAATAAAAATAAAGATAGACTATGTCGATGACATTAAGTACCAAGAAAGAACATAAAGGAAGATAAAGGGGATGAGAAGGACAAGGAATCCAAGAGGGTATTTTTAGACTGGGAGACCATGGAAAGTTTCTGATAAGTTGATGTTTGAGCAGACACTTAAATAATACTAACGACATACAATGAAAGAATTCCAAACTGAAGGATTGAGGTACAAAGATCCTGGGGGCAGAATCCAGGTGCTCAATGCTTGCCATTTCGAGAAATATCAAAGCGACACTATAAAAATATTAGAGTGCTCAAGAAGGGACTGGTAGAAGATGAAATCAGAAAGATGTCCACAAACCATATCATTCAACTCTGGTAGACCATATGAAGGACTGAGCTTTTACTATGCGTGAACTAGGAAGCCAATGAAAGTTATGAACAGAGGACTGACATTATTTTTATGTATCTTTTACGAATGAACACTCTGGTACTATAGGAAGAATAAACTGTAAAGAGTAGGCACAATCACAGATCACAGGATGATACAGAAATGTTCAAGCAAGAAATAAAAGTGGCTAGGCTTGCATGGTAGCAATGAAAGGGAGAAGAGGTTAGAGTCTGGGTATAATTTGGGGAAAGAGTCTGAGAATTTGCCCTTAATTGGAGGTGAGATGTGAAATGAAGAAGCAGGGATGCCATCAAGATAGAGGCAAAGGGAGATAATACGCTGAACAGGAGGAGGCTATATCACTACACAGGCAGAGATTAGAGTGATGTGGCCACAAATCAAGGAATATTGGCAGCCATCTGAAACTGAAAGAGGCAAGGAATGAATTCTTCTCTACAGAGTTCAGAGAGGCATTGCCCTGCTAACAACTTGATTTTCTCTCAGTGGAGGATTGATTTTGAAGTTTTAACTTCCAGAACTGTAAGAGAATAAATTTTTGTTACTTTAAGGCATCAAGTTTGTGGCTGTTTGTTATAGCAGCTATAGCAAACTGAGACAGACATCAAGCAAAATGAGGACTGAGAAGTTACCACTGAATGAGTGAAACCAGAAGTTGAACCTACTGGTCATGTAGTCAAATGTAGTTTCTGTAGAGTAGTTTTGAGGAAATCATTTAGAGTAAATACTAGAAAGAATTGAAGGATTATAAGTGGCTGTAGCAAGGCTAGACAGTTGTTGAGCCGTCTATGAGGGAAAGCAGAAAAGTGGGGCTCTTGCTGGGAAGGGTATGCAGAAACAAGGGACGGATTTTGTTGTTGATAAGATGGGAGATGTTTTAGATGTGTTTATGCTGATGGGCTTGCACCCATAAAGAGGAGAGGAAAATTGATAATGCAGGAGAAAAGAGAAGAAGAGTATAAGGGTCAGGTCCTTTAGAAGATTAGAGAAGATGGGAGTCAGCACTGAAATGAGGGGTCTCCCCACTTGAGCTGTAAATGGTATGACTAATTAGTTGTTACAAGAGCAGAGAAGGTAGAGTTTATGGGTATAAAAGTACATGGCAGTCAAGTGGGTGGAGCTGGTCATGGGAGCTGTAAGCCTTCTCTTCTGGGTCCTGCAATTTTCTTAGTGAAATTAGGAGCAAGGTCACCAACTGAAGATGAGGATGAGGAGTAGAGGAGGTAGTAGGGGTTTGAGGAGAGAACGTGTGAAAAGTCATTGGAAGTTGGATAAGGAAATGTGGAAGGAGAGCTAGACAATACCAAGGACCCATTTGAAATCAATGTCTATGAGTTTGTGGTTGTGTGTTAGTCAATACTCAAGCTACTTAAGGACAGACTAAATTGAATTCAACCAAAACTGAGGATTTTATTAACTGGTATGAATGAAGGAGCTAGAAGAGAGTGATTGTGAATTTAAAGGGAATGATCACATGAAAGATCATGGCATCTAAGCCTGGTAAGGTGGCACATGAGGACATGAAGGTCTTGAGGGACAATGAAAAGGCAGTAGGCTTAACAGAGTAGAGTCCTCAATTATTAAAGTCAGGGTAAATGGGGGTGACTTGGAAAGGCCAGAAATGGATGTGACCAAATAAAAAGCTTGAGATTCTCCTTGGAGGATTTCCTTGGTCTTTTTGGTCTTAAACTTTTCTACTTATTTATCTGTTTTCCTTGCATATTTAATTTTGGAATTTGGAATAAAACTTAATTACGTTGAGAGAGTCCCAGAACTATTAGATGCAGTGATACACAATAACAGGAATGAACTGTTAGTATCTTTTGAACGACTGGCAAAAAGAACTAGAAAGGAAGCAAGCATCTGCATCAATTCTCTCATTTTACAAATGGGGGAACCAAGGCGCAGAGGGATGAAATGACTCCTCACACAGCAAAGTTGAAACTCTGGTCTAGACTTTCAGAGTAAGAATTCAGCACCAACTTACCCACATTTTCTTAATGAATATCTTCCTGGACCAGGAGGTACATGACTGTCAGCTCATTCAGCCTTCTCATGGCTCTGTACTTCCATGTCCCTCTGTCTTTCCCTTCACATTTCCATCACAAGACACAACATTTTTTTTTAAATCTTCTAAAAGAAAATGCCTTGGAGATATCTGCATTTATCTGTTTCTCCTTCCACACAACATTAAATCCATTTCATTAAAGTACAGAGGTCTACTTAGCAAAAACTTTTCACTCACTAATCAAAGAATCATGGTAGTCAAATTTGCTGGCTATGTATATTCTTTGCAAAAACTGAACAACAAAAAATTACCTAAGGTGGGAAAATCAGCCCTGTTCCTCTAGCTAAATAGATCAGAATTTCACAATGTTGGGTAATAATCACAATAGTTTGGGAAGGGGTCATCCGAGAGAGTAGAATATACTTTTATTTCACTGATTCTCTCCTTGACTCCTCCTTACCCCATTCTCCTAACAGGGTTTCTCTAGCAGTGACCTCACATCAGTAGGGGAAGACAGCTTAGTGAGAAATCTGAAGCTTCCTAATGCTTCAATCTGAAGAGTAGCAAAATGTTAGAAATACTTAAGAACAGTGAAACGTATACCTATCCACGTTTCTGAAAGCAAGTCTAAATCCTTGGTTCTGGCACTGGGCTATAGCTCCATTTCCTAAAGCAATTCATTTAGTCACTCTGGCCCTTCAATTTCTGCTATTTTTGAAATAAGGGTTTGGCTCAGTGGGTTTCAAGGGGCTCACATTTAGTCTCTCTTTAAGGGTTAGTGGTATAAAGTTGCAGAGGGCCCTTGTCTAACTTGCTCATTGCTAGAAAAAAAATCCCCTTTATCCTGGAAATGCCTTCCTTTATGACAGCCCCTTTGTAGGTCCCCAGGAACTGCCAAAACTGGACCAAACTTATTAAAACACAGTGTCTCTCTGAGCTCCAGACATTTAAAAGTAATTTTTCAACCTTTGCCACAAGTGATTAAAGTAGATGAAGTCAGTGGTTATAAAATAGATTCCTTCTTTGAGTAAATCAGTTTTGGGAAATGATTTTCAGGTCCTGCCAAACTCTGGGATGACACTGTGACTTCCAGAGTATATTAAGGCCAGTCATGTTCACGGGCTTTGCTTTCTCAGTTTTCTCAGTACCTGGGGACTGGTCTCCCAAGCGTTCATTCTAGAAAGGGAAAGAAGTGAGCAACAAAGGTGGTTGGATGACCCCTGAGAACACTATGCAGTTTTGGTGATTTCTGGACTGTATACACGCAGCTGGCCAACCCACTCATCAATGCACTAAATTAAAAAGTGTGAATTTTAATGTGTGTAATGTATCTTAATAAACTTTACTTTAAAAAAAAAAAAGCCATCCGTAAGAGAAACTCTCGTGCCCCAGGCAACATTTTAGATAATTCCCTGCACCCTTCAGAGATGGTGAATAAACAGCCCCCATGGAGAAGAATCTATGTTGATTCTCTTTCTTTCTAACCTGGGATATTTCTGAATCAGTGTGAGCAATAGTTGTCATTGAGTACATCCTTAATGACATTATGAAAGAAAAGGTTACTCTTTATGTTTAATTGTTTACATTTTCCCTCTGTTTACTCATTATCATCAAAAAGCTATTGGCACAGCCATGTATTTTGGGCACCAGAGAGAAGTTGTTTTCAAAACAATATTGATTAAAAGAATAAAAAATGTCTCTCTGCTACATATCAGAGATGTATAATAGCCTGAACAGTGATATAAAGTTTGACACTTGAGTATTAGGTAAAAATTAAAATAACTTTATTCTCTTAAGGATGTGGGGAGGAAGAGTAAATTTTATAGCTTAGATAATGAGAAAACATCTCAGAAGGTCAGCATTTATGCTGGATCCAGGAAATGATTATGTATAATAGTTAATATTATCTTCCCAGCATGAGGTTACACACCAAAAAATAAACTTTCCAAATTGCAGAAAGGCACTTGAAAAGTGCCTTTAACTGCAGGTTAACTTGGTTGTCTATCAGTTGAACGACAGGAGATTTTTTGTTTTCTGAATTTGCTTTCAGCTTTACAATAATGACTATGTCTTTCCTTTATCAGAAAAAAAATACAACATGAATTGGGTGAAAATTCACTCTCTGTTGTCTCTGACACTAAACTAATAAAAAAGAGAGAAGCAGATCTTCCATGCTCTGTCTTCAGGCTCTACTTCATCCTGGGGTTTTGTCTGATATGAGTGGTCACAGATTGGTCAAGGGCGTGACAGGAAGCCAGTGCTACAGAGGAATGGTTAGCATCAGACTGTGTTTGTGGAACTTTGCAACTGGAAGAGTTGTTGATGGTTTTTATGTTGTGAGAAACAACCCAAATTTTATCCACTTCATTGCTTGGAGACAGCAGTCAGGCAATGGGAGCAGAGGGAGGAAGGTACACCAGTCTCAAGCTCACCTCCTGCCATAAGAATATGGAGTACTTTCAAATCAGATGACATATAATTAATTTGAGAAGTGTACTTTGGGGGAACATGGCCCATAAGCCCATTCACTACCAAGGAAAGTCACTGTAAGCAATCTGTCTTCAGGATCATCTGTTTGGTAAGGCTAGGGTGGGGCTAGGGTGAGGACATCTATAGGGTGGGGCTAGGGTGAGGGCTTGTGATGCTGTGTGCCACTTACCCTCAAAAGTAGCAAGTGTTTACTGAGTACTGCATGTTCACAAGGCTGGATGCTGGGAATGCTGTCCAAGACTTGGTTTCCTTTATACTTACTGTGACCATTATGGACAAGATCTTTGTTCTTGTCATTTAGTAGAGGAGAGAGAGTGATGATAAATAAATCTCAAATTACTGTGATACATTGGAGGACATCAACAGTGATGTGCTAGAGAATGACAGGAGAGGGGACTTTAGAGAGTGTGATCAAATGGAGGCCGGGCACTTGAACCTGGATCTGAGAGGTGAAATCAGCAACTGCAGGAGGCACCAGTGGGGACAATGCGGCACTGCAGACAGGAGAATCTGCCAGAACAGAGGCTCTTGGCTGAAACCCAGCTGGACCACTTTAACCAGTGAAGACAGCCAAGTCTAGAGAAATTTTAAAGATAGAATAACAGGTTTGATAAACATTGATGGGAAGAATGACTGGACAAAATAATAATACTTAATAATATCAGTCAGCATGAAATTAAAAAAAAAAAACTCCAGAAAAATGGTTTAAATTTTACTAGTGCAGGCTCCCGGACTGTGTCAGCTTAAGGGGCTAAAAAGGTGTTACAGACACCAAAGGTTTTTGACAGAGAGAGAGAGAGAGAGAGAGAGAGAGAGAGAGAGAGAGAGAGAGAGAGAGAGAGAGAGAGAGAGAGAGAGAGAGGCGCGCGCNAGAGAGAGAGAGAGAGAGAGAGAGAGAGAGAGAGAGAGAGAGAGAGAGAGAGAGAGAGAGGCTTGCCCTAGGCTATGAGATACACGCCTATAAAAGGGAAAAAGGGATGTGGCCAGGAGCTGCATCCGGAGAACAGACAGCATCCTGGTTTGACAGAAGGTTAGGGCTGGTGGTGCAGGGCGGCCTCGGGCAGTGGAGACTTTGATGAGCACTTGCTGTGCATGCACAGAGCTCTGCTGGCCTGTGTACACAGGAGACACACCTGAGGAGGTGGCAGCCAGTTAACCTCAGATGCTAAACTTGCATATTTACTCTGTGGCCACGGAAACCTTTACAAACATTTTACGTAGACAGGAGCCTCCAGAAGTTGTCAGTGAAAGAAAACACCTTCCTAGAATTACTGAGGTTGCCCGTGGCACAGTCACATCCGCTGGGGCTTGTTTCCCTAGAGACTTACTGAGTATACCAAATACTGGTGCTTCTGGGTCAAACACATTAAGACCTCTGTAAACCCTGCTAGCTAATTTCAAATCACAATTGATTTTCAAATGACTACCATCTCTTTACTACGCTGTCAATGCAGTTTCAAAATTGTAAATATATATTTTCTCATCCTTTTCCCCAGTCTGGGTCCCTCTTTGGATTGTTCGTTGAGTTCTTATTTCTTATTATTAAATTGTCACTTAATAGCATTACCGTTGATCGTGATCATAGATTTTTCTTTGCCTTTGTTAGTCCTCGGTTCCTTTTACACGTTCCATGTTGTAAGAATGGAAGATTATGTGCATAATGTTTCTAGGTCAAAATGCTTACTAGTTACTCAATAAATAATAGCGGTCATTCTTTTCTGTTCACGACTGTCCTTGCATAGCACCCCCATCGTTTACAACATGCTGCCACAGACATTAGGCCCCATGTGCAACCTGGAGTTGTTAGCACCACCTACAGCTGAGCTACTGAGGCCCAGAAAAATTAAGTGATTTTTCCACTCTAAATTCACGGGGAGTGTCATCACAGAGAATCCTTTTTTCTTTTTTACCCTTCCTCCTAGTCCCTGTTTTATTTTACTCTTGTGCCACCTATTAGTTGCATGTCTAGGGATATTCCCAGACAATAGAGTGATGAGAAAGTGAACCTGAATGGAGAGCTCCCATGCTTACTGAAGAAGCAGAATTGGGTAGCTTAGTCAGTGGGCTTCTGGCGTTCTGGTTTTGTAAGCCTAAGTGGCCATATGTGTAGTGGTAAGGAAGCTCACTGAGCTCCAGGGGTTACCTAATACTTGTGACCCACTGAGGATTTGGGATTAAAGTGGTGATTTTTAAAAAAAAATTTTAATTAACCAATAGATAATTCCCTCCTAGGAGGCATAAGTCCGCTGCCTGTCAGATGCCCCTAGCCTGCTGTTCTGGAGCATTAGACATCAGTAGGTTAACAGAGCCATTTCTATGGAAACAAGCTCATTATTTCCCTTTCGTTGGAACCCTACTGGTTCATGGTCTGGGTTTCCATATATAAAAAAAGGAAAGAGCATCCAACATACACCATACAAAATACTCACCCTTTTTTTCCTCGGAGCGAACAAAGCTCATCTAACATTTAAGAACGCCAGCTCCTGTTTGTGGATTCAAGCCATCCCCTTATCCAAGACTCAGAGAACTAAAAGCTTTCATGTCCTTTTAAGTTGCAATATGGTCTTTCATTCTTGTTTCACTTCACAAAGTCTGCGAAACTCATGACTTTGAGTTGATGTTTTTCTAGGGCTGTGTTTTTATCAAAGTCTTTCAAAGCAGCTTGTCAATGATCCCCTTTCCAAGAGAAAGGCTGCATCTTGTGGAGCTGTTGTTTCAACAACCCTTTACTGGAAAGCAGAGGGCTGTCATTTTGAAGAACGGTTCCTGGTGCCCAGAGGAGGCAGGGAAGCAGCGCTCTGTCTACTCTCCACCTACACACCATAGACATGTCGCTTGCTGATTTGAGGGGAGTCAGACACAATCTCATCTTTCCTCCATTTGGTAGGTGCCAACTTCCCAGCAAACCACATGGAAATAGTACAAAGTGGATTTTAAGTTAATCTATTGCTCCCCTGGTTCATTTTCTCCCCTATTGGCCTCACAGTGCTTTAGTTCATGGCAGCTTCCATATTAGTCTTCATCCACACTAGCTTTGCCCGCAGCTACAAATGCCATAAGAATTGCTATTACATTTGTGGGAATGGCCAAACATGTACCATAGTCCCCAGATTAGGATCAGTCTGCTGCTTCTAAAAATGTGAATTGAGAAGGGCTGGAAGAACATCTTTGTCTAGGGATACTGCTTCAGAAACACCCTCCTCGCTCATGTTCTGGTTTAATCTGAGCCTCTGTTTCTTCCAACTAGGGATGAAGTGCTTCCTTCCCTAGAGTTGGTGTGAGGATTAAATAAGCTTATGCATTAAAGCTCCTGGCCCAACTTCTGGCATATGGCAAGTCCTTGGTTTATAAGCTAATATTCATTTTTTTTTTTTAGCATGCATTGCTGGCCCTTTGGTGAAAAAATTAAGTTTTGGAATGGTAAAGTCCAGTTCCTAGAAATGAGGAGCACTAAAGGATGGAAAGGGGGGACAGGAGAGAGGGAAGCACTTAGAAGTTTGTTTTGTTTACAGATCCATCCTTCACCTTGGTCAGCATTGTTTTGTCCAGCTCTCTGCTTTCTGGAGGACTGTGGACTCCCCGAGGCACCCCAAGGGAAGACACCTCCCCTCTGCACAGTCCTCCCCCATCTCTCCTCCCTCTCCAGCACCTGTGGGGCCCAGTGTCCTTGCATGTCCAAGTCTGTGAGGATACAGCCTCCCCTGTACCCTCCCTGTTCCTTCCCCTCTCTGTTCTCATCACCTTTTTACTCCGCATCTCTAACCTCTGCTCAAAAGTGAGCAAAGGCAGATGAGGAAACCAGGACATTGGGACACCCCAGAGATATTTGTGACACCTCAGTTGTTGAAACACAGGATTGGGAAACAGAGTTTGCAAGGTGGATTCCAACCCTGATGCTCTGGGGCTTGAAAGAAACGCCTTATTGATTTCAAATGTCCCTAGCAGCTGGAGAGCCAAAAGAAATTCATGTTTGCTGATTAGTAGAGAGCGTAATGCTATGTTGGTATTTTTGGTAGACTGGGAACAGAAGGAGGTGCCTCACCAAAATGGCCCCGACCCTTGCAGGCTGTTTCACCGCCATGAATTGACTTACACCGCAGTCACTATTCATAACTTCACTAGTGTCCTGACTGTGAAAGTCCTTTGCAGGAGTAGATATTAACTGTGCAGTTAGTATATCAAATCTAACCACTTTAAAGATGGTGTACTTACTTATTTGATGGTGCAGAATAAATTAGAGATTAAAAAACATGGCTGACTTAAGCCTGGTTTGTGATATGATTAGTTAACAAAGACATTTGTCCAGAGGATGGATTGTAGCCATTCTGAAAAACTCTAAATTGGAATTATGTAAAATCAATCTGCTAATTCAAAGGCAACTAACAACTAATCACCCATGGTCCGGCTAACTGACAAATGAGAATAATAAATGTATCATCAAGTGACTGGAAGACTATAAACCTCTAATTTGTTTTCTAGACCTAGAAGTTGTTTGTTTTATTGCCAATATAATCCTAACCTGCAAATATACAAAACAAATAAATCACACCCCCTTAGCACCTACTGCAAAATCAAAACACAGTTCTGAGAAACACACAGTTGTAATTAAAATGAAAGACCACAGGGAAGCCTGCTGGATGCCATGCTTTGAAAAAATGCCACTAGGGTATGAAAAAGTGGAATCCTCCACAATTAACCTACACTCTCTAAGGCAAAGATCCCATTATCAAAACGTTTATTTATCTTTGTGCCACAGAAATAAGGGGTTGTGTGTTTACTCCCAAGCCTGATGACAAGAAAATGTATGGTTTCTTAACAGAAAAGTTCCTCCAGAAAGAAATTAAAATGCTGGATGTATTTTTAGAAAAAGAAAGCTCATAGAATGGTTATTATTCCATAACAGGCCTCTCATTTTTTGGGGGGGGAGGGCGTGCCTCAAATAGTTGAAAAGAATAAAATGCCTTCTGTATTATTCTTGGGTTTGGAATTCAGGTGGGATAATTAGGACATTCTGCAGAGTTCCAGCAGCATCTCATACACAGCTCTGTAATTGTTCGAGAGGTTTGTTGTATCCTTTTGCTCTCTGGCAAATATAACCAGCATAATCTCATTCTACCAGCACATTGCAAAAAAAGACTATGCTCTCTTATAAATGATCAGGCACCGAATATCCATAAAACATACTAATGCTAATAAGAATTATGAATGCTTACCGCTTACTCATCACTGGAAACGTAATAGGGATGGTAAGTAAGGCATGAAAGCCTAGTTAATAGAACTTTTCCCCATGAAGTACTTTCTTTGAGCAGATTTTTCATGCATGGCTTTATGGATATTTTTTCAGCACCTTTCCAGATTTTTCTTTGAGGGTACTATAGGACTTTTGAGCAGCACAATTCAGTGTCTCCTGGCACTCTGAAGGCACTGGATTTTCCGTCTCTGCTCATTAAAGGCCAGTAGTACCCTGAGTTATTGTCATAACCCAGACCATCCATATATTTTTTCCAAATGCCCCTCAGGAGCGGTGCCTCTTCTGGTTGAAAACCACTGCCAGCAAGTCTAGTGTGGCTTGTACTCCATTTGAGTAGATTACTAGAATTTTAAAAAGATATTTTGGCTGTAGAATTTCAAAAGAATAAACCTGCAACATCATAAGTTTGTATTCAAATTTTGAGATGTGTAACCTCCCATATTTCATGCTATAACTGGGTTTCCAGATGATCTTATAGTTGACAGATGCTACCAATTTCTAGGTGAAGGACAACTTGCTGGAATAGAGAGTTGCCCTAGCACAACAAACCCTCAGCTGATTCCCAGAGATGTTGTGAGATCCCAGAAGTGACCTCAGAGATCTTTAGTTTCCTCACGATAATTAAATGCTGACTCTGTTTCGCTCTGCCCACTGATTTATAGAAGAGGTAGAGGCCACTGCTGGAGGCATCTCTAGAGTGGCCCTCATGGTTCCAGGGCCAGGTGGGGAGGGGAAGGCTTCAAAGATAAACCCAGAGCATTACAAAGCAGTTGAAAGATTGGGCTGACAGGTGAGTGGGGAACAGTATATAAAAATGAATCACTGTCTCTTTAAAAAGTTTTTACTGTTTGTTTTTAAGAGGTGTGTGTTGTCAAACTTTGTCTACCTGATCTTTTTAGCAGAACTATACTTTTGCTTGTAGCTATTTTAATAGTATATTCAAAACATTTCCTTCCCGCTTACAAAAATGATTTCTGCCCAATTTGGGTTACACATAAAATGAAACAGGAACATTAGCAAAGAATAGCTGTTGTATGTCTGTGCTTCCCTGTTGAAACTACCTAAGCATTTAACAGGACCTGTAAAGCCTTCTTCTGGAACCCATTTTGTTCACAAGGTACAACACATTCTCCCACATTCTCTTTGGATGCCATTACTCTTAACTCAAGTAGGAATGGAAAGCAACCCCCAAAATTACTGGTGGAGCATTTCTATATACTAGCAACCAACAATCTGAAAAGGAAGTTAAGGATACAATTCTATTTGCAATAGCATAAAAAAAATAATGTGTTTAGGAGCAACTGAAAACATAAAACATTGAGGAAGAAATCATAGCAGATCTTAAGTAAATGGAAAGAAATCCTATGTTCATGAATTGGAAGATTTAATATTATTAAAATGTCTGATACCCAAAGCAAGCAATCTACAGATTCAATACAATCCCTATCAAAATCTCAACATTTTTTGCAGAGATAGAAAAACTCACCTTACAATTCCTATGGAATCTCCAGGGGCCCCAAATAGCCAAAACAGTCTTTAAAAAGAACAAGTTGAAGGACTCTCTTTCATGATTTCAAAACTGACTACAAAGCTATAGTAATTAAAATAGAAAAGTGTGGTACAGGCATAAAGACAGATATGAGCCAATGGAATATAGAAATCTCACAAAGAATCTCTCATATAGATGGTCAAATGATTTTTCAAGAAAGGTAATAAGGCCATCCAATAAAGGGCATCTTTGTAACAAATGGTACCTGAAAAACTGGATGCCACATGTAAAATAATGAAATTGGCCCATTAACTTACACCATACACAAAAATTAAGTAAAAAATGGATCAAAGGCAGAAGCCCTTCTTCCTGCCTGTGACCACGCAGGCCTCTCTTAGCAAACCAGTCCCTCTTGGGGCAACTCTTCCTGCCCTTGTGTCTATGCAAGTGTTCTTTATTCTTCTCTCCCTTTTTATGATAAACTTACCCTTTTGGATTTTAAAATAAATGGGTCAAAAACTTAAGCTTAAGAGCTAAAACTATAAAACTTTCAGGAGAAAACAGGGCAAACGCTTTACAACATTGGATTTGGCAATAATTTATTGACTGCAACACCAAATACACAGGCAACCAAAGAAAAGTTTTATGCATCAAGGCACACTGTCAACAGAGTAAAAGGTGATCTGTGGAATGGGAAAAGTATTTGCAAATCATATATTTGATGTGGGATTTATGTCCAGGGTATATAGAGAAGACCTAAAACTGGATGACAACAACAAAAAAGATACTTCTCAAAAAATAAAAAAATACAGACATTGCCAATAAGCACATGAAAAGATTCTTAACAGCACTAATCACTAGGGATGTGCAAAATAAAACCACAAGGCGATATTATCTCCCAAATATTTGGATGGCTGCTATAAACAAACAAACAAAAACAGGAAATAGTAAGTGTTGGTGAGGTTGAGGAAAAATTTGAACCCTTGTGCTCTTCTCATGAAAATGTAAAATGGTCGCGCCATCATGGAAAATAATATTGCTGCTCTTCAAGAAATTAAAAATAGATTTACCATATGTTCCAGCAGTGCCACCTCTAGTTACAAACTCAGGAGAATTGCAAGCAAGGTCTTCGAAAGATAATTGTACCTCTATGTTCATCACAGTATTATTCACAGTAGTTAAAATGTTGAGGCCACCCAAGTGTCCAAGAGTTAAATATATTAGAAAAATATTGTATAGTCAAACAAAGGAATATTAATCTGCTCTAGAATGGAAGAAGACTCTGATACATGCTACAATGTGGAGATGAGTAGGACATTATGGCAAGCGCCATAAACCAGTCATCTAAATGCTGTCTGAAGCCATTTCTATGAGATACCTAGAGAAATCACAATCAGACAGAAAGTAGATTGATAGTTACTTACCAAAGCTAGTGGAGGAAAGAATGGGAGTTATTGTTAAATGAGCATAAGGTTTCAGTTTTGTAACGTGGAAAGCATTCCATATGCACTTGTGTCTATTTATAAGGTATTGTTCATGAACCTCCAGTTTAAAAGGTAAACTAACTTTTTCTAATGTGCCCTACTTACTTTTTAGAAAAATGCATACTTCTTTGGAACACTGGTCTAGGACTCTATAGTTCTTCTAGTCTTCCAGGGGGAAATCTATTCAATGCTTTTATAGAAAAGCATCTGGATGTGGAAAAGAAGAAAATGCATTAAACAGTTCTAAAAGTGGCACTAGTCTTTGTTGCTTCATGTGGTCAAACAAAAATATTCAGGATGAGGGGCCTCCCTGGTGGCTCAGCGGGTTGAGCACTGCACTGTGAAGCATCTGTGGCACAGCACCGTGAGTTCGATCGCCAGCCAGGGAGGGAACCCACATGGCACAATAGGCCTCTCCTGGCTGGCCCGCTGCTCCCCTCAGCAGCATACTTCAGTTGATCTGCCTGTTCTGCTCCCCACTCTGTCTCTGGTGAATCCTCTCACCTTCCGCGACCCTGGCCTGTACCCCAGCTCGTGTATGCATAAATAAATACGTTAAAAAAAAAAACTTTCAGGATGTATCTTCCTAAAACTAGGAGCACAAACAGAAGATTATGCTTACTTTTTCTCTTACGTCTCTTGAGATTTCAAATGTGTTTTCGCCCCAGCATTTCCAGACTTGCTTCTTCACCCATCCTTTTTTTTTTTTTAAGATTTATTTATTTATGCATACAAGAGCTGGGGTACAGACCAGAGGGGCTGGAGCTGAGAGGATTCACCAGAGACAGAGCGAGGAGCAGAACAGGCAGATCAACTGAAGTATGCTGCTGAGGAGAACAGCGGGCGAGCCAGGAGAGGTCTATTGTGCCATGTGGGTTCCCTCCCTGGATGGGGATCAAAGTTGCGCTGCTGTGACAGGGAGGCTTCACAGTGTGGCGCTCAACCCGCTGCACCACCAGGGAGGCCCCTGTCTGTCTTTTTTCTCATCTCAGCTTGTTACACCCCCACTTCCCTTCTGTACCTGCACAAATGTCTCCTTGGTAGATAGATAGTATAAAGATACCTCAAAGATGTCCCTATCACCATTGCTGGAACCTGCAAATATTATGTTACTTGGCAAAGTGTAACTTAAAGTTGCAGATGGAATTAAGATTACTAATCAGCTGACTTAAAGATAGGGAAGTTATCCTGGATTATCTGGGTTAGTTGAGTGTAGTAACAGGGGTCCTTAAAAGTAGAAGGGAGCAGAAGAGAGTCAGAGAAAGATAATATTATAGAAGAGGTCTGAATGATACAATGTAAGGACTCAAATAAATTTTGTTTGCATTGAGGATGCAGAGAAAGGGGCTACAACCTGAGCAGTGCCAGAATCCTGTAAAAGCTAGAAAAGAAAAGGAAATATATTCTCCCTTAGAGCCTCCAGAAGGAATGCAGCCCTGCCAACACCTTAATTTTAGCCTGTGAGACCTATTTCAGACTTCTGACCTCTAGGACTATAACAATAAATTTCTATTTTTTGAGCTAGTAAATCTGTAGTAAGCTGTCACAGCAGCAATTTAAAATGCATCTATTTCACTCTCCTCAGAACATCTAGTTTTTCCCAGGGGACATGAATAAGTGTTAAGATAACCTTTCCTAATACTTAACCTAATACATAACCTTTTCCTAATACTTGAGTGGAGATAACGGGTCATTTAATTAGGTAATGGCTGATCATTGATGGATGCCACGGAAACC
Source organism: Galemys pyrenaicus (assembly GCA_019455555.1). Lineage (NCBI taxonomy): Eukaryota > Metazoa > Chordata > Mammalia > Eulipotyphla > Talpidae > Galemys > Galemys pyrenaicus. The sequence continues at coordinate 2,239,408 of JAGFMF010011644.1, read as the reverse complement.
TTCGCTATGTGCGAAGGTACTTGTTTCTCTTCATTCAGAAGGTAGGCTGTCCACAGCTAGCATGTGGCTCTACAGTGAGTACAACTCCAGATCCTTCCTGCTCACCCTGGAATGCCACCTAAAGATAGAGCTCATGGCTAACATGGCTTTCATCGAAGTCAGCAGCAGGGGAAATGGAAGACAGAGCCCAGACCCTCCTTATTCACACTCATCAAAACTTACTCATACCTGGCTGCACAGGGGAGGCTTAGGAATGCATCTTTCTGCAAAATATGTTTAGCTAAAATTAAAGTTTTTTGTAGTTTGTGTTTAAAAGAAAAAAATTGTTGTTACTAAGAAGGAAAGTGAAAAGAGGTATTCGAAGGTAAGCTGTGGTTTCTGCCACAGGTTTCTGTATAACCCAGTTTAAATTCAAGAACAAAATAGTTGATCAAAATCCCAGATCTTCCCTGGGCCCAATGAGTAATTCTGTGAGAACTGCATCCCAGTGTGATAAATCCTGGTTTGCCCTGTAGCTGCCTCCAGCAGTGGATGAGTGGAAAAGCCAGGTTGCTCTATTGGCTAAATCAGTACTCCACCTTTGCTTTGTGAAGTTTGTGATGCTGCTAGATGTTTGTTTGCTTTGAAGATATATAATTTCCCTGACCACATTTGTGAAATCATGGTTGTTAAAGTCTCCCTTTATTTTTTGTTTTTATTGAAGATGTGATTTTCCCCTCTCTTGGCCTTCAAACTAAGGAAACTAGAGTTCAGGGAACTTTTTGACTTCAAAATCCTTTCAGTCTGCCTTCCCATTTTATTGTCTCTAAACTGTTTGAAAATAAGATGAGGAAACAATAATTAATTATCTTCCACTTTATGCTGTAAATACTGTTGGGGTAGTTTATTTTTGCAGTGTTCTTTATGAAATAGCACATTCTCTGTGAAGGGGCCTCTTTGTTAAAAAAGAATTATACATAATTTCTTCTTTTGTCTTGAAAAACTGGATATCAAGAAATAAATACCAAAGGAGATAATTTATAGACTTTTGCTTCTTTGGTAATTATTTTTTTTTAAAGATTTATTTATTTATGCATACAAGCACTGGGGTACAGGCCAGAGATATGGGGGGGTGAGAGGATTCACCACAGAAAGCGGGGAGCAGAACAGGCAGATCAATGGAAGCACACTGCTGAGGGGAATAGCGGGCACAGCAGGAGAGGTCGCTGCACCATGTGGGTCCCCCGCCTGGCTGGCAGCAGGGATCGAACTCGTGCTGCAGTGGCTGCTGCCTGCTTCATAGTGCGTTGCTTAAGCCACTGTGCCACCAGGGAGGCCCCTTCTTTGGTAATTAAAACAAAAAATTATGTATGATTTTAGTAGATAAGAAAAATTTATGTATAGAATTTTTTGTGGTTGCTCTACCTTTCCCAGATTTTCTGTATGTCCTTTTTTCCATTTTGAGATATTTACTTGATCCTACTTCATCCCTAGATAAAAAAGATTCCTTGAAGCAACCAGAAGTCATGGTTTTTTAATAAAAAGAACAAGATTCAACTAATATAGACTGAAACAGTATTTTAATGCTTCTCATTTCTTGGGTCATACTCTCTACCTCTCAGACCTTGCTTCATTACTGCATGTCAGTGACCTCAGGGCCACATTTACACAGATAGTCCTAAAATAGCATGTGGTACCTCTACGTGGAGCAAGACCTGATCAGCTTGTAGGGGAAATGGGCACTAAACATAAAATAGGATATATTCCAAGGTGAAGAAAAATAAAATGAGATGGTGGGCCAAGAAAGAATCAGAAGAGGCATAATATTGGGGTTGGACTTGAGGGAGTAGAGGACATAGATGGGGAGGAAGCAAAGAAGCTTCTCACCATCTACATAGATACAGAATTCTACTCTCCGAACATGTGTTCCAGCTCCTTGTTATAAAGGTAGTGAGTCTGTGGTACTGTAATACTTCTGGTGAACTTATTAAAGTAATTCACCATTTAGATATGACAATCCCTCCCTCTTGACATTATAGATGTGTTCCTGAAAAATTATAAGCCAAGTGGATAATTGTGAATCAAGCCATTTTTTTCAAATGGATTGGAAAATAATGACTTTATGGTGGATCAGTAACAGAAAAGCTATATCTCCTCTTAGTGTCTCTGCAGCATAATACTCCTACATGTTTACAGTTAGCCAGAAAGTTGGTGTTTGAACCCAGAAAGAGAACATTTTAACTTGGTGTCTGAGTCTTGAAGTGTGGTGTCATTTACTATCCTAACCTTTGCTCATCTTCCACCCACATCCTCTGAGGCCCCTAAAACAGTATCTGACGATAGTAATAGTAACCAGTAAGTAACACCAGCCCTAGTATACCATCACCCTAACCATTTGGAACGTATTTCAAAAATTAGTAAAATTTTTGTAACTTGCTTTCCTATGTGGCAACACAGGTAAATAGTCTACATTTTTCACATGAAGACATGGAAGTGTAGAGGGTGGGAGAGTTGGAAAAGCAAACCACGTCTGATCTGCCCACCAGTCCAAGGCAATGCTGGACTGGAGATGAAGGAGACTGGAAGACCCCAGTTAGGATAAACCTGCACATTTGGTGGCTTCTGATGCATTCTTGTTCTTTGTTTTCTTTCCTAGTGTGTTTGAAAGATCTACCCAACACTCCAATGGCCAGCAACAATACCGCCAGCATAGCACAAGCCAGGAAGCTGGTAGAACAGCTGAAGATGGAAGCTAACATCGACAGGATAAAGGTGAGCACAACACAGTACACACAACTCACGTAGCCTTGATTATAAGGAGCATCATTTGCAGCCTTCTCTCATTTGGCTACTCTTCTGTAGAAACAGATAAAACCAGTAACAATGGGAGAAAAATGATGGTTAGACAATAGTTCATTTTTCTAATGTGCCTTTGACTTCTTTAGCTGACTTTAACATGAAATGATAGTATATAAATTAAATGTATTAACTTCAGATGGAAGTTAGGTGAATGGAAGAATCCTTTCTTTCACTGGTATGCCATACTAAACCATTTTTTAATTCCCTTGATGGGAATTTCAAATGACTGGGACATTCACTCTCATCTACCTTTCTCCTGGAAGACCCAGACTTTCATCATAAGGTTGGATTGTTGCTATTTTTCAGTTGCTTATTTATTTATCTGATAAATATTTTAAGAACCTTCTAGATAACCAGACCGTGTTAGGTCTGGTTAGAAATAGATCAAGATAAATTCATGATTCTTGCCATTAAAAATCTCCTAGTCTTATCATGGGTTACAAAAAGACACATGTTCTCATTTGATGCAAGTAAAATGCCCCCCAAAAAAGCATAATTACCAAATATTATCAGAAAGAAGCTAACCCCACACTCTGAGTTGCCCTTCTTCTGAAGAGACCAAAGATATCACTACTAAAAGATAGGCAAAGCATTCATCTAATTAGGTGAACGCCGAGTAACCAGTTGCCTTCCTCAGTGATCTTCATATTCAAATCTCTGAAGCCCTCTTGATGTCATTAGACCCTAAATCACTGACAATGCAGCAGCAGCCTGTATTTCAGCATTTGCTCTGCACTTCAGAGCCAGGCAGGCGTGCTGTGGTAAAGTGGCAGATTATTTTTAGTTTAGCTGTTGGGTAAAACTGCGACTGTATTGACACAGTTGTCAGCTCTCTGGCTTAGGGCTTGGGGATCTGCCTTCAGGAGTCCCTTACAGGTCTCTGAGCATTGGGGCATCTGCCCCTCCCTCAGTGCAGCTTTCTTTCAGAAGGAAGGGGCTCTCTCTGGAGAGGCCAGCTTTTTGATTGTCCAGTCAGTGGTGACCTCTTTAAGCTCTAAAGGGCAGCAGGGACTTTTTGTACATCTGGCAGAAGCTTCTGGGCTAAAGTCATAGGAGTAGGGAATAAGGAGGGCACCACGGCACTGGAGGTACCAGAGGTCCCTTCAGCAAGAATGTCCTTGCCCCTCCTGTGGCCTCCAGAATAATCTGGCTGCATAGAGTGACCCTCTGTAAGAGGATCTGAAAGGTGCATTCATTTTTAAACCTTCCTGTCTTCTCCCTTTGTGTCACAGATCTTGGGAGATCTAGGCTAAGGAATCCATTATCTGTTCATAAACCTCAGGTATATATATGAATTATACTTCCAAACTTTATGTATTTCTTTGGTAACCTTTCACTGATAGAAAGTAAAGAGAAATCAAAGAAGCTGGGAAGGGGTCTGGAAGAAGGGACAGAGATGGGGGAGGCTGACATGCAGATATGTGAAATAGCAGTAGTCTCACACCAATCCTGAGCAAAGGCAAAATGAAGGAAGACTTGACCTTAAAGCACAAGTTGAGAAAGCATGTACAAAAGTAAAGGGTAGCAGGACTTCAGTAAATCTGTTTATTCATCACTATATTAGGACTCTTTGGGTTTCTAACAATAAGAACCTAACTCAAGCTAGTTTAAGTCAAGAGGGTGTTGGGGAGGAGGTTGATTTTAAAAGATACAGGGTGTCTCGGAATCCAAGAGCAGAAATGTAGCTGGGGAGGCAGAGGAAGTGAGAACTGGAAGGCCGCACAGAACTGTGAGTGCTCCGTTAAATGTCTCTGCTTCTCTGTATGTCTGCCTTTTCCTTTTCCTGGAAGGAGTAGATTTGTCAGCTGTGTCTTCCATATGGCAGACACAAGATGGTCTGCCTGTGGATCCTAGGGTCACGTATCACAGTTCTTCCATGAAGAAAGAGAGAATGACTTAACCCCTTTTAGTCTCAACCCCATATTCCTGGACTAGCCCTATGTTCTAGTAAGAAGGAGCCATCTGAAATTTCAGTCAGTTGGTGTTAGACTTGAACTATCTTGCACAAATGAGACCCTTAAGAATTAAGACTCCCACATGGGTGAAAAGGGACAGATAGTTAAGAAAGGGCGAAAGCCATTGTAATCTGAGAAGATACTCTTTGACAAAGGTCATGGTTAGTGTCATGAAGAATAACATGATGTAAGAGCAAAAGATTAAAAACATGGATAAAATGATTGTTTCTTAACTATCTGGATGTACTATAAATTGACCCCCACAGAGAAATGTCAAACTTATTTCTCCTCCCTCCCAAACATTCCCAACAGACCATTTCAACTGCTCTCCTTACTAGCCCAAGAAATGCTATGCAAATTCCCAACTTTTGGGTTATTCCAGATTCCTCTGAAAATACTCTCTCTCTTATTCTCTTCCCATCTGCTATAGATTGAATGTTTGTATACCCCCAAAATGGGTATGTTGAAATGCTAACTTCCATGTGATGCTATTAAGAGGTGGGGCCCTTGGGAGATGATTAGGTCATGAAAACAGAGGCTGCATGAATGGGATTAACACCCTTATAAAAGAGAACCCATATGCCTTGATGGTGGGTGTGGTGTAGTAACAGATATCTGAAAAGGTATGAATCTCTACACCTCAATCATATATGATATTGTATACCAACATCACCTCGGTAAAGAGTAATACAAGTTATATAAAAAAGAGAGAACCCAGAGAGTTCCCTTGCCCCTTCTACCACAAAGGGTTACATAAAACCATCTATGAACCAGGAGGGGGGCCCTCTCTAGAACTGAAACTTTCTGTACCTTGATGTTAGACTTCCCAGCCTCCAGAAATGGGAGAAATTCTATTGTTTATAATTCACCCCATCAATGCTATTTTGTTATAGCAGCCTAAATGACTAAGACAGAATGTATACCTTACTCCTCTAATATACACTGGTGATCAGATCAAATCCCCACTGGACCATGATCTCTTTTTCCACTCTGATCATATTTCCTATGATCAGTTAATCTGATTAACTGATTAATTTCACCTTCATCAAATAGTAGTTTTTCCAACCAAACTACACAGTCCTCAAAATCTACAACCATGTCTAAGACCTCTATTCCTTCGTATCTTTTCTGGTGCTACAATTTATGTAGTAAGCTACATTTAAATGGTAAGTGTGACATATTACATGACTGCAGGAGTCATGGCCATGAGACATTGCCTATTACATTTATGGTTTGGAGAAATGTACAAGAATGAATGTAAATGACCAAAATAGAACTGTGATAATAGAAGAAAATTCAATGAAATAAAAAAAAAAAAAGGCTTGTGACAGTCAGTGTTTGACATTCACTATAAGGTCTCATTTCAAGTTCCCATTCTGGTATAATCTTTGAATAATTTAAGCAACAAATTGAAGTGGTCAACCTTGGATGACTTCATTATGCAGGCAACTCCACTGACAGAGTGGCTGAATGGCTGATTCCCTAAACACAAAGGCACTTCCCACATGCATAGGTACTGATGACCTGTCTATGCTTACATCTTTGTCTGATACCTTGCAAGCATTTCACATCAGTTTTAAGATGTGTTTCAGTTTCAGGATGTAATGAAGACAGAGGTATAGCCTTGCTATGTTTAGTTTCTTGGATCTGGTTTTTAGTCTTACTGACAACTGCTTCTTCTCAGAGCAGTCAGTGCATCTGCTAGAGCAGGTTGCTGTTTTTTTCATTTAAGAACACAGGCTGGTAGCCTTTATTGGGTCTGTCTAGAGTTCCTCTTCTCTTATTCCCTGGTTCTCAACCCTAAACTAGTGTGGTAAGGTGACCTGGTAGCTGGGTTTCAGTATTGTCAATCTAGGGAGATTCATGTTCTTATCAAAAGTAAATTCCTTCATTGTGCATCACATGTGATCTCCCTAAATAAGGACACATCCCCACCACCACCTGCCATCACTTCTGCTCCATTTCATTATTTTCATCATCATATAAACATAATGTTATTTTGCCATCTTACATAACATTTTAATTTTTTGCTCCTAAACACCTCAACGTGGCTCATTTGTTTGCTCTGCTTTGTAGCATAACTCCTTGAAAAAGTTGCTTATACTCGCTATCTCTAATTTCTCTCAAAAAATTTTCACTCCAGAAATAATCTCAAAATGTACAGAAGAGTTTCCAGTACATTGCAAAGAAGTTTGTTTTCCCCTGAACCATCTGAGAATTAAATTGTCAACAGATGACCTTAGTGTGTACTTCCTATAAAGAAAAACATCCTACATAGTCATAACATGGCCATCAAAATAACAAAATCGACATTGATACGTTGCAAACTTCTAATCCTCAAACTCCACCTAAATTTTGCAAATCACCCCAATAATGTGGCTTTCAGAAACAAGCCCCAGTTCCGAATTACATTGCATTTAGTTGTGCTGTCAGGCACAGCTCCTTAGACTTCCTGGATTTTTATGACCTTGATACTTATGAAGATTATTTATTTTGTATAGTATTATTCAATTTGGGTCTAATTTAGATTTCTTAATGATTAAATTCAGGTCACAAAAGTGTGACATTAATATCATAGAATTGTAGAATTAGTATCCTAGAACTCCCTAGACAAACTGGGGAGTTTGTTTTACTGTATTCTTTTAAAGGTATATGATTTCAAATGGATTTTCATTGGTGATGTTGATGTTGATGACTTAATTTATGTAGTGTCTTTCAGGAATCTCCCTGTAAAGTTATTCTTTTTTCCATGGTAGTTAATAAATATTTGTAGTTTGGAGAAGGGACCTTGAAACTGTATAACTCTCCTCAAAACATTCTGTTATATGAAATTTGTTTAATTCCATTGATAGGGACTTATGATTTCTCCTTTTATCCAATGGTATGTTATCAACTACTCTCACTGTTTATTTAAGTGTTTGAATTGGCAGACTAAAAAGCTGGTGACAGTATCCTTTTGACATGCCTTCATTATTATTTAAGTGTTTACTTCGTTCTTGGCATAAAAGGATGTTCCAGGATTCTCTTGTTATTTCCCTGTCCCTGACCTGGAATCCTCTTTTTTGTTCAAAGAACACTAGTTCCTTTAAGAATAGTGTTTAGAAATTAAGCTCTGGATGCTACATATACTAATTGCTGAAGCGTGGTGCTCATAGGTTCTCTCAGCTAAAGAATAGACAACCAAACACACACACACACACACACAGAGAGTTCCATATTTCTATTTATTTATTTGTTTGTTTGTTTGTATGTGATATGGATCTATGCAGTCACACCAGCTCCATCAGGTCCTACCCTATACCACAGGGTTCTTCTTTCTGTATTTTTAAATCATTTTACTGACATGTAGAAACCTGACTTCCCTATTTTTATTTGGCCAAATACCCTTTAGAGAACTAAGTTCCCGCTCTACAACCTCTTCTTGCTGTCATGGATGCCTTCCACATCCCACTTGGGCTCCCACACCCCCCCCCCCAGACTTCCCCCTGCACAGAAGCTCTTGTCACCCTGCTAGAGCTCTGACAACCCATCTTGGGCACTGACCTGGTGAGGAAACCTACTTTACTTGGTCCTACTCAATGTCTTTAAGACTGAATTATTGAGGGAGAAGGAGGAGGCCCACCTCATTTACTCTTAAACCTATTGCAGTGAACCTTTCCTTTCCACCATACCACTGACCCTTCTCTCATCAACGTTACCAGTTACTCCAGATTGCTAAATCTGATAGTTCTCAGTTTTTATGTTACTTGATCTATTTGTAGCATTTAACGTCAATTAATGTCTCTTGATGCCTTGAAGTACTTTCTTCGTCTGGCTCTTAGTACTCCCCACTTTTATAGACTATGTCCTCTAAATTTCCTTTGCTGGTTCCAAACTCTAGAATTGTATATCTCATGAATAGATGTTATAATTTTTACCTGTTAAAACTGAAATCATGATCATCTGCATAATAACTTTGCTCTTTGTAGCCTTAACCAATTGAAATGATGGCAAATTCATCTTTGCATTTCCTCAGTCCAAAAATTTGCAATCAGTCTTCTTTTTCATACATGAGCCACTAATCATCATAAAGTACTGATTTCTAATCTATCAAAAAATCCTTTGAGAAGAAGCAACATTTTACCTGACTTCTAAAGAAAGAAAGGAACCACCAGACAAGGGAATAGGGAGAAGAATGTTCCAGGGAATATATATGTGATGCACTGAGGAAGAAAAAAACTTGGAGCTTTTGCAAAGTTAGAGGACACCTATGTAGGGAAGAGAATATTGCTACAAACTGAAATTAGAGATGTGCTGACCTAAAGCAAGCAAGACTCACAGGCTGTTTTTGTTGCAGTTTTCTACAAATCACAATAGGAAGCAGTTAGAAGATTTTAAATATTTTTATGACATTAGCCAATTTATATTTTTAAAATAATTTTCTAGCTGCATTAGAGCTAGAAAATCTAGCATTTTCTTAGCTCAGCTGTAAACATATAAAAGTTACTTAGAATTGAGATTCTTAACTTTGGTGTCCTTGACCTTTTTGACTATGGCTAAATATCTGGTACTCTTCTCAGAATGTTTGTATTTTACAAAGGAAGCTAATTATATTAAAATATAGTTTATCATAATATTTTTTGGAAAATCATTTGTAATGTATTTATAAGTAAAATATCAACATATATACAGTAATTATAATGTGATGGAAAATATTTTGACTTTTATTGAACTAAGTCACAGGGTCTGCTAGTGCTAATTTAGTTTGTTGTCTAAATTTCTATTTAAGGTTAATGAAAATAAAGATATATTTTTTCTTTTATAACTGAAGCTCACAGTTCATCCCCTGAGTTCTACCCATGAATTCTGTTTTAATCTGTGAACTACTATAACAGAATACCATAAACTGGGATGGCTTGTAAACAACAGAAATTTAGTTTTCACAGTTCTGGAAGGTGGGTAGTCAAGATTTTGTATCTAATTAAGGCCTATCTCCTGGTTCATAGGTGACTGTCTTTGTGCTATAACCTTCCATGGTAGAAGGGGCAAGAAAGATCTCTGGATTCTCTCTTACAGATTATACTCATAACCAAATCACCTCTCAGATGTCCAACCTTCTAAAACTATGACATTGGAAGTTGGGGGTTAAACATATGAAATCAGGATGACAGGTGTGGGGAGGGAAGAGGACACAAACATTTGATCTATAGCACATTACCTGGGAAACCCAAATAAATCATTTTTATATGTGCTGCTTATAGCTAAGCTCCTGTTTGATGTAATTTATTTCAAATGATGTAGTTTATTTCAAAAATTATGGAGACAGAAGATGGACACTTGAAATAGGCCTTGTAAAAGGCAATAGAGGTCAATTTTAAGATGTTTTTGGAGGAGGAATCAACCGGGTAGAAAAGGAAGAGATTGCTCAGGGTACTGAGAATATCTTCATGAAAGAAGTGGGTCTAGGGATGTCAAATATGAAAAAAAGCTGTGTGAAAAACATTAGCAGGGATAGTAAGAAAGCAAGATTTTTCAGGAACACCATTGCTGTAATTTATTGTGAAGTAGGGAACAAAAATGACAGTTATGAATTAGAAAGAAGATTATTTATAAAGATTAAATCAAAAATACTGAAACTCACAACTCAACTATGAGACATAGTACTCTTACCTAGTAAATCTAAACTTCACATATTTAAGATGAGAACAGTGATAGGTGTGACCTATAATTTTGTCTGAAGGGTTAAATTAGATACGTAGAAGGTCTGACACATAACAAGTATTAATAAATATTAGCAGCTATTCTAATTATTGCTAGGATTCTAACATTATCTAGGTGTGTGGCTCACAGGAGATGGTAATCTAGTAGAGTAATGAAGGTAAAACACATTTTTTAAAGGAAACTCTTCAGAATCAAGTATATGAATCAGGTATGAACAACTTTAAGCTATTAATTTTTCCAAGTATAGCACTATACTCGTAACTCAAAAATACTTCAAAAATTCCTGCTGCATATTTGTGTGAACACTAAAAATTAATAGGGATAATGCTACTCTTTTTAGCAAGGGAATGTAGATATTATTATTGTGCAGTCTCTACTGCTTATAGCTAAGCTCCTGTTTGATGTAATAATGACTATGGCTCAAACAAGGAAAATGCACACAAAAGAGTAATTGATATTCAGTCTGAAAGTCTGTCCTCCTTTGCTTTCATTTAGAGGAGCTAAGACAAGAACAGGCTGTTTCCTTTCTTCTTCCTTTTTTTTTTTTTTTTGTCGTAGCATTTCATAAAGATGCACAAAGAATTTCAATTTCAACCTTTGGAACTGTCCCTCCATTTCAGTAATTTGTATGTAAATAACTCATGTAGATATATTTGCTTAATGGCAAAGAATCTGTGCTCAAGTTATTTTTGTTTTGCCACATGGTTTGCTATATGATGTTGAACAACTCCTGCAATCAGCTGAGCCTCAATTTTTCACCTATAAAGTCAGGATAATAGTTCCTATTTCAGTATTATTGTATAGGTCAAAATAGATCAAAAGAAGAAACTCAGTGTCTGGAACAAAATGAGAACACAATAAAAATATTTTTAAAAGCAATGATATTCCTGTTAATGAATGAACTTTAAGTCAAAAACTGTAACAAGAAACAAAGGTCATTATATAGTTACAAAAGAGCCATTTCATCAAAAGGACTAAACAATCAGAAATATATGTTCAACATCAGAGCACCTAAATATATTAAGCAAATACTAGTAGATATGAAAGGAGAAATTAACAACATTACAATAATAATAGAGGATTTCAACAACTGACTTTTCATCAATGCTTAGATAATCCATATAGAAAACCAATAAGGAAATACTAAATTTGAACTATAGACCAAATGGACCTAAAAGACATATGACAACATTTCATTCATTAGTAGTGGAATACACTTTCTTTTCAAGTGATGAAAAGACATGTGGTCTTTTGGTAGGACACAAACAAGTCTTAGCACAAAAGGGATATTTTATTAGCTCTCAAACAAGTTTTAGAACATTTAAGAAAGTTAAAATTATCCCAAGAATTTTTTCCCAACTGCATGGTGTGAAATTAGAAATAAATAACACAATAAAAACTGAAAGATTCACAACTATGAAGAAATTAATAAAAAAAAAAAAAAGCAAACTCCTGAACAATCAATCAACCAGTGGATCCAAGAAGAAAAAAAAATAGAAGTTATAAAAAAAAAAATCTTCAAACAAATATGAAAATACAACATACCAAAATTTATGCATTATATAGGAGTAGCTCCAAGTAGCAATAAATTATATTTATTATTAAACTAATTACATAATTAACAAAGGAAAGATATCAAAAACCCTAACTTTTTACTTCAATGAACTAGAAAAAGAAGAAAAAATTTAGCCCAAACTTAGTAGAAGGAAGGAAATAAGATTAGAGCAGAATAAATTAAGTGACAAAAAGACAATAGAAAAGATCACTGAACAATAAAATTAAAGCTGGGTTCTTTTTTTAAGATAAACAAAATAGGCAAATGGTTAACTAGATTTACCACAAAAAAAGAGGATTAAAATAAAATTGAAAATGAAAAAAGAGACATTACAATTGATATCACAGAAATATAAGATATTATGAGAGACTGCTACGAACAATTATATGCCAACAGCTTGGATAACGGAAGAAGCAATGTACAAATTACTAAAAACATCAATCTACCTGACTAAATCATAAAGAAATAGAAAATCTGAACAGACATTAACTCAGGAGGCTGAGTTAATGATCAAAAACTTCCCCAAAAGAAATGTCTAGGATGACATGGTTTCATCATGAACTCTAACAAACATTTAAAAAATAACAATACTACTCAAATTCTTCTGAAAAACTGAAAAGGAGGGAATGTTCTCAAATTAACAAGACTGCTATCAAGGCCAAGTAAGGATATTACAAGGAAAGAGAACTACAGATCAATACTTCAAGCAAATATTGATGCAAAATTTTCTCAATAAAATACTAGGAGAGCAGAGCAAATTAAACAGCACATTAAGAAGATCACACTCACACAATCAAGTGGGATTTAACCCACCATGCAAGGATGGTGCAATGTACACAAATCAACAAATGTGATAATAGAATGAAAGATAAAAATCATATGATCATCTCAATTGATACAGAAAAGCATTTAACAAAATATAACATCCTTTCATGATAAAAATTCAAAACTTTTGGTATAGAAGGAGTGTACCTCAACATTTTGGTACCGAAGGAATGTACCTCAACTTTTGGTATAGAAGGAATGTACCTCAACGAACTGAATAGGAAATTTTCAAAGAAAACATAAAGTGAACAATAGCACATGAAAAGATATTCAATGTTAACAATCAGGAAAATGCAAATCAAACCATAATGAGATATTTCTTTACACCCGTTAGACTGGTTATTATAAAAAAAAAAAAACACAAGAAATTAGTATTTTAAAGGATGAGGAGAAAAGGGATCCTGCTGGACTGTTGGGGGTGTAAGTTGGTATAGCCATTATAGAAAACAGTAGAGACTCCTTAAAAATACCAAAAATAAAACTACCATATGATCCAGTAAACCCATCTGAGAATTTCTCCAAAGGAAGGAAATGAGGATCTCAAGAGGTATCTTCACTTTCCTGTTCATTAAAGCATTACTCACAATATATGACTAACCAAGATATGGAAACAACCTAATTCATCAATGACTGAGTGAATGGAGATGAGATATATAGGTACAATGGATCATTATTCCACCATGAGAAAAAAAGGAAACCCTACCATTTGTGACAATGTGAATGAAACTTGAAGGCATTATTCTAAAGAAGAGAAGTCAAACAGAGAAAGATACTGTATGATCTCATTTTAATGTGGACTTTTAAAAAGCCAAACTCATAAAAGCAGAGTAAAGTAGTGGTTGCCACAATCTGGTATAGGGGTAGGGAGTGAGTAAAATGGGGAGATATTGGTCAAAGAGTGAAAATTTCTAGTTAAAAGGTGAGCAAATGTATAGTATGGTGACTCTAGTTAATAATATTATATTAAATACTTAAAAGTTGCTAAGAGAGTGAATCTTAAATGATCGTACCACACACACACACACACACACACATACACGCAAAGTGGTGGAGGTGCTGACTAATCCTACTGAGGTGTTCATTTTACAAATTAGAAGTGTATGAAATCATCTTAAACTCACAATGTTATGTGTCAATTATATCTCAATAAAACTGGGGTAAAGAAAAAAAACATGTTTTACAATTTAAAAAAATTGAAACTGATTTTTATACAATTATGCTGTACTGAGTTCAATACATATTGACCTGGGACTTTAGAATAGGACATTATTTGGAAGTATATGTAATCTGTAGATGTAATCAAGTTAAAGTGAGGTTCATATGAGATTACAATGGACCCTAATCCAATGATTGGCAAATAGTAAATACAGACACAAACAATGGAAATGCCATGAGAAGACACACCCGCAGCTGAAAGTGGTATGTGAAGATGCAGGCAGGGAATGGAGTGATGCATTTGCAAACCAAGCAACACCATGAGTTGCCAGTGATCACCAGACACTAGTGGAGAGTCTTAGAGGGACCCTCTACAGAAGCTCCAGCAGGAACCAACCCTGACACCTTGGTTTCAAATTTCTAGCCTCTAACATTGATTATGAGAGTAAATGCTGTCTTAAGCCACCTATTTTGTATTAATTTGTTAAGGTATACAAAGGAACCTAACATATATACTAATACCTATACCTCTTTATGTCAGGCCAGGTAGACTAGGTAGTTTTGCATTATCAAAGACCCTCTCCCCCATTATTAGGGACTTACAACAACAAAGATATACTCTAACTTCCACCATATGTCTATCACAGACCAACTGCCACTGTATACCAAGTAACCTTTGTCAGGGACCCTGGCAGATGCAGAAATCTCTGTCTGGCCTGTGGTTAAGAAAACAGAGAGCCCCACAATTCAAAAGAGTCATAGGATCAGAAGGTGAAATTCTCATTTCCAACAGTAAGCCGTAATGTTGAAGTGATAAAGTTCTGACCAACTCATCCCTAGGGGCAGGAACAAATCCAGGAGTATGACCACCATGTCTTTATGAATCAATTAGGAGTAAATTATTTCATTTGGACAAAGTAGCAGAGGGGAAAGAACATGGCAAAGTGTGCATTGGCTCTTGACGCTGTTGCCACGAAGCAATCCACATCACTTCTGCTCACATACCATCAGCCAGAGCAAGTCTGCTGTCATCATGTAGGTGTGTAAGGAGGGGCAGTGAATCTCCTTAACAATAATTGACCCACTTTTACAGAGGATTGTTCTTTCAGTAGTCACTACGAAGGCTATCAGAGTGGTACAGTAATGTGGAGTAATTCCCAAAGGAAGTGTGTTATGTCACGTAAGAAATTGACTTGTCTTTATGGTTTTTCACCCCAATAGCATTCCTTAGGTGTATCATCACCCACTCACTGCTCAGGTGTGGCTACCAATGATTTTAAACTTATTTCCCAAAATTAAATCTACCTTGAGTAGTGAAAATTTGCCATTGCTTGTACTGGTCAAAGGAAGATAACCCAGGCAACTCCCAACAAGGACCTATAGAAATGAGAGAAATTGCAGCTTCCCCAAACTCACTGACCAGACTTCCAATGGACATCCCTAAAGGAAATAATGCTTGGTTGAAGAAATATATAATAAACTATAATGTATCAATAATATATATCATACAGGCATATGCCACGCAAAGTTGTTTGGTCTACAATGGGCCAATATATCACATTGGTCCAAATTTCCTATGGACTGGTAACGTCATAGCATTTACACCTGCAGCAGCTTCATACAACTCTTGTTTAATGCATCTCTTGAGGGCACAGTTTTCCTTTTTTGCTTGATTTAATCTCATGTTGTTTTGTTCATCCAGGCCCCCAAGCATACAGAATTCAAGGCTCATGTGGCCAGTAAGAGGCCTTGTTGAATGATTGATCTGGAAACAAAGTTTAAAATGATTAAGGACTATGGAAGAGGAAAATCAGTGAGGTTATCACTCAACATTTGCATACGTTCCATTCCACCACAGCTATGATCTTGAAGAACAAGAACAAAGATATGAAAACTGTTAAAGGTCCTGCTTCATTGAAAGCAAAAATAACTAACAAAACTCTGAGAGGGGACTATTATCAGGTGTGGAGATACTTCCAATAATTTGAAGAAGGCCAGAAGGTTAACCCTCTCAGCTCCTTCACCATCGCATCCAGAGCAAAAATATTGTGTGATGTTGAAAGAAAAGGCTGGACCTGACTATGATGTTTAATTTACTGCTAGCTCTGTATGGCCTAAATGACTCAGTCATTATTCTTTACATACTGTGAAAGTGTATGGTGAGTCTGGAAATCCTGATGTGAGGACAGCTGAAAAATTTTTAGAAACTCTGGATAAGCTAGATTATGAAGGAAAATTATTTGCCAAGGCAAATCTTTAATGTGGATGAAGCCTCCCTCATCTGGAAATGAACGCCCAAGAAGACTTTTATCCCCAGGAAACCAAACAAATGCCAGGTTTCAAAGCTTTTGAGGACAAGATAACAGTTGTTTTTTTAAAAAAGAAGTAAATGAATGTGACTTTAGGGGTCACTAGCACAAAGCAGAAAGGCACAACTACAGGATGATAATAATGGCTCAACTGTGTGCCAGATACTAAATGATTTACATGAATGATCTCATTTAACCCTGGCAGCCAGAGTTAGGATTAGGTAGGGCCGGGTTCAAGAAGACACCTACTCTCAGGGCCATGCAAATGCAAGACTGACTTTGCTCTGACCCTGACAGTGAGCCCCTCCTCCAGTTTTATGCCCTAAGTGCCTCACTTCACCCTGGTACCAGACCTACTTTCAACAGCCCTGTGAGATCAACATCATCAACTCCCTTCTCTGCAGATGAGGAAACAGAGGCTGATAGAGGCTGAATGTCTTTCTTCACGTTAATACAGGCTAATAAAAATGGTGGAGCAAAGATCTGAACCCAAATCCTTGAGGGCAGTTGAACAACCAAAGCCTGGACCTTGATTGACTGCACCCTCACCAACGCCCCGGTATCTAAAGTTTTGGTTGTTTTTGTCTCCCCTCCCAGGTATCCAAGGCAGCAGCAGACTTGATGGCTTATTGTGAAGCGCATGCCAAGGAAGATCCCCTTCTGACCCCTGTTCCGGCTTCAGAGAACCCGTTTAGGGAGAAGAAGTTTTTCTGTGCCATCCTTTAAGTCTTCAAGAGGAACCTGCAGAGCCTTGGGGCTCCTGGGACACTGATGTAGAGTTTTTAGCAAAGTGGGCGCCTTTCTAAGTCCACAGCATTTAAAGAGAGAGAGGAGAACCATCCTGGAAACTCCAGGCTATGCATGTTTAAAGATCTGGTCCCCTTTTGAGAATGAAAGCCGATCCACATCCTACATTAAGAGGTCTGATACCTGCAGAACTGCCTGGAGGAGGGGAATATGTAAAGATAAATAGGTGTCATTTCTTTTCTGCTTCCTACTTAAAACATAAAAAGCAAAACAGACAGCTGTCCTGAACTATACATATGACTTTTCTTGGAATGAAAACTGCCTTTAGAATACCCTTTGATAAGCTGAGTTGTCCAGTGTAGCCGAGGTTTGGTTCGACGGTGTTGATGTTGAGTCTTTGTGCCTTTCTTTTTCTTTTTTCTCTCTTCCTTACCCCTCTCTGCCACCTCCCACTTCCCCCCAGTTAGAGTAGTACAGAGATTAGACTCGACTAGTCTGTAAGACCAAACTCCAAGGATGTGTGTCCAAAATGTTTAGGGAGATGTTCCCATGGTTTATCCTCATGGTAACAGCAGTTCCGGTTGTCTGTGTTCTCTTATCATTGCTCCTAACATTTGTACATGATAGCTTTGATCCTGCAAGTAAAAGTAAATCATGTGTTGTGACTGGTGCTTTCATATATTTGTGACAATTTGGGGATAATACTGCATGAAAATGTCCCTATGTTACATCCATTCAGAAGTTTTGTGTTTTACTATAAAATCGGGAAATGGAATGAGAGAGAAAAGATGCTGGGGAAAAAAAAAAAAACCCTTAGTGTTTCCGAGATTACTTCAGAGCCTTAGCCATGCCTAAAATACCTCCTAGCTAAAACTGCATAAACACCTCTTCAACATACTTTCCAGTATTCAAAGCATTTTGGTTTGATGCAAGACCCAGGGCAGCACCGATACCGCCAAACAGGAGAGGTAAGGATCCACCATGAGTTGGGAGTGCTTTTGTCAAAGGGTAAAGCAAATCCTCTCTTACCTAGAACTGCGGAAATTCTAGACTGAAAGAATGCTTTCCGTGCTCTTCTTAACAAGGAAAACGTGACCCTAGGTTGTTCCAGTAGCAGGAGCGCTAAATCCATGGCTCCAGTGAAAACTCATTCTCCAGAGTCCCAGGTGTTGGCTGCCAGGAAGAAGGAGGCAGATGCAGAGCCCCCCCCCCCCCTCCCCCAGCCAACTCCACCAGAGAAGGTTCTGGCTCTTTTTTCCACAGAGACAACCTTCATTTTTTACCCAGTACACTTTTCAATGGACTATTTTGTTTTCTGCAGTTTATTTGTTCCTCTATCAGTCTTTATTTACCATTTCCTTGTCGCTAGATCTCTCTTTTCCCAAGAGATGACACTGAAAGTGAATTTTCAGGGCAGCTTTAGCCTCTACCAGTAATGGGAGACCTTGCCTGTTTTACATTTCTCTGTGTCATTCCCAGGCAAAAGAGAGCTATCCTTAACATCTTGTTTGCTTTCAAATTTCAAAGCCTACTTCCAAATTAATTTTATTTTCCTCTTTCCACTCTTTGCCTCCCATTAAAATAAAATTTTTTTGGAGAGAGAGAAAAAGAGAAGATAAAAAGACTTCCTGTGCCAAGAACAGATTTTGAAACAGGCTCAGTAAATGTTTTCCTGAGCTCTTTGTGGCCATGGTGGTAAAAACTAAATACATCCAATTAAAGCTCATGCCTGGGGTAAAAGAGAATCCTGACATATTTCGAGATGGCTGAGTGCACTTCTATAACCAGATGTTTCTGTTCTTCTGTTCACATTTTGGAATTGTGTTAGTCAGTGGGACACTGATGAAGATTTAGAGGGGAGGAAAGGCCTGGCAGAGTATTTCTTAACTACAGTATTGTACAATTGGATTGATGATTCTGTAGAATCAGCTAAAATCCATCACGTTTCTAAAATGAGTCACAATATGACTTGAATACATGGTCACATAAAAACGACTATGAATAAAAGCATTCTTTGGTAGTGATTAAAGCATCATTATGATATCCTGATGACTTTCACAATTCACCCCAGTTAGTCTTCTCAGAAGGACTCTATACTTTCATGTAAATCTAGATTTTCAAATAATTATGGTGGCATTAAAATTTTTAGGATGCTCCAAAATACAGCAGTGGTAATGAAAAGTTAAGAAATTCCAAATTGTGTGTGACCTTGTTTACAAAAGGAGAGAGAAAGCAGAAAATATACAGCCCATCTGAAACAAGAAAAATCTTCTGACTTTTTCATAATTTTATGTCCCATAATAAAGATTTATAATTGGAGTCTTTATATGAGTTTTGACTTGTTGGTATTTTTACTTGTGAAGGGGAAAATTACCTTTTGATTCCTTTTACCTCTAAAAAGCTTTAATTGTTTTAGAAACTCAACAACCATTTTCACCAGCATGATTTTATCTTAAGGAAAACTTAATTATTCCAGGCCCCAATCTCAGTATGAAAAGTATCAGATAGTAATTAAAATAGGCTGTGAAATTACTTAAACAGTAATATATCCCTTATACTTAAATTGCAAACTAAGAAGAAGAAAAAAACAATTTTTCAAAATCTTCAATATTAACTCTGGTTTCAAATTTTTCTCCAATATTAAGCCACGTACTATTTAAATCAAAGAAGTTGCTAATAAGTACTTTGAACTGTTACTAATTTTGCTAATATTTGAAAGAGTTTGCTTACCAAGGAAAAAATAAAAACCATTTCTCTATATACTCATTCACATAAAGAATTTTGAGAAATTAAGCATGGTGTCTTAGAGGGTTTTGTGCTTTTTGTGTGTGTGTAATATTTGCTTCTAGCTGCTCCTGGCAATGGTGAATTGTTACATATACATTAATGTTTTCCCAGCCCAACAGTTGTTCGCATTTTTCCTATATAAGATCTATTGTGTGTCTTTCAAAGAGAGAAATACAGAAATGTTAAAGCAGGAAAACCTGAATGTGATGTGCACATTTTCATCCCACATGGATAATGTATTTGTTTTAATAAATGGAATTTTCAGATTCATTTCATATGCAGTCATTTTCATTGTTGAAGGCCTATGGACCCCCTCACCCATCAACCCCTGGTAAATTTAAGAAAGATGATGACAAGAGGGATGGGGCAGTAGGAATCCTCTGATTTTCTTTAGGATTTTGTTAACAGAGGTGCCCTATGGAAGGAAACCTCACAGGAGACGCCAAAAGCCTTTCTCATTGGGTGTCTACATCTCATTTACAGCACTTGGGGATGGGGGAGGGGATGCTGGGGAACAGCAGGACTCGGCTGGGATGGACCCTGAAGACAGAGGAGGTGCATGCACTCTCACATGCTGCCAGCATGCACCCTGAGGTGGGGGTTTGGACGGTTCCTTTATCCAAAAAAAATGAACACAAAGTGCTGTTCATGATTTAAAATTAGTGCTGGAGAAGATAAATACTCAGACTCATATTCAGCAGTTTCTTGGAGATAATCTTAGTCAAAAAAGCCTTCTCATGTCCTTCCACCGTGCAAGGGGGTAGCAGACCCTGCTCCTAAGGAAGGAGATTGGGTCTACAGAGACGTGCCCATGGTGGCAGTGTCTTTAAACCTCTGCTGAAGCAGCCACTTGGAATCAGTGCATTTGCTGTGTCCATGACTGTTTCTCAGACTGTGACCCCTGAACCACCTGCTTCAGATCTTCTGAGATGCCTGTTCCAAAGGTAGACACCAGACCCCCAACTAAGAATTTCTAGTAGTGGCCCTTGAGGACCTGTACTGTCACATGGTATAATCTGAGGGCCACTCCATGTAAGTACTATGACAGCTAGCTTTTCATACTGTCTAAGGAAAGGCACAAACTAATTGTAAATATGCTCGCTCTTATTCCCACAGTCACAGGAAGTGCTGCTGGGAAGCGCCATGTCACCTGGGGGTGCGAACAGAGCCAGCTCTGGACGTGAGACGCTGTGAGGAGGAAGCTGGTGGGTTTTAACTCTGCTCCTGTTTTGTTGAGTCCCTGTGGGAGGATTGCCTCCAGCTCTTGTTCTTTAATAAGCTGGTCACATTTTAGACAGCGCTCACAATGACGTGGGAATTGGAGCTGGGTCAGCTCCAATCCACAAATTGCAAATAATTTGCCAAGGGAAATCCCTTTCCCTTCGGTTCTGCCCCAAATCTACATTTTCTTCTATTTAGAACCAGGAGACTCAAGCAGAATTTATTTTTAATGAAGGGGGTCATGGGCTCCCAGGCCTTTCCTCAGTAAGAATTCCTCCTCCATGTCCATGAGAAGGGAAGCCTGGATATGGGGTTGGGGGGGGCGAGATATGTATCTATACTCTAGTGACAGGAAGGATGATACCTGATGATTTCAGTTTATCTTGTATACAAACAAGAGCCCGCCTGGCATGAGCTAGAGGACTAGGTCCACAGTTCCCATGTGACCTTGGACAAGTCCTTTAATCTCTCCATGCTATGAGGTATGGACAAGAATACCATATTCACTTGTCTCACAAAGTGGCCAAAACCAGATGACAGAGAGCTAGTCAAGGGGCATCATGGAGGAGAGGTGATAAAGAATCATTACACACTACTTGACAGCAATTTCTCAGAAAAGGGAACAACTAGACAGTTCCTTTTAACCTCTTGACTCACCTCCTTTCCCTTCTGCCCTCACTGGTCCCTGTTTCAGACTTTCAATGCCTCATGTCTGAATTCCTGCCACCCCTACTGATGTGACCACTTAGACCCTAATCTTCTCCCACTCTAAACCTTCCCACAAAGCTTTGAGCATTCATTAATCAGGGCTCTTCGATCATAAGTGACAGGAAACTATCTTAATAGCTGAGGAGCTCAGAAATAGGTTCGCTTCAGGCTCAGCTGCATCCAGGTGCCCAGATATGTCATCAGATGTCACTCTCATCTCTTGACTCTGCTTTCCTCTGTGCTTGTTAATTCTCAGACAGACTCTTCCCTGGCAGCACCAGGATAGCTCCAGGTTTACATCTTACAAGCTAAACAACAGCAGAAAAGATAAAGGCAAAAGCCCCTGGCTATTTTCCAGAAACACCTCCCTAACTCTTCTTGATTGAATCTGACTTATAGGCCCAACCTATTCCTAAACCTTGGTCACATGGGCAGAACAGTGGTTCTAAGAAATTGAAGTACTCCTTCTAGAGGAGGAGAGATTGAAGTTTAAAGGCAAAAACAGCTGCTACCAACACAGCTTATCAGATTCCTCGAGGTAACCTTGAAATTGCACCACTCAGAAAGCCAGAGTGTTCCAGCTAATGGTGCTCACAAGAGCCACACTGAACTGCCTGGCTGTCAAGAGCCAGGGAGTCAAGTCAGTCCCAACCTATTAATTCTACCTTGTTTTCTAAACTCTTTCCTGGTTTATCCTGCCTCCTTGGATATAACATTTTCAATCCTACCTCTACTCCATTGCTTATGTTACCCCCTCTGGGATGCCATTACTCAACTCCTTGCGTAAATAAATCTTGCTCATTTTTCAGTGCCCAGTCCAAATTCCATGCTGTCTGGGAATGAATTCAGGGACTAATCCCTCTCCTAAACTCCTATTGTCTTTGTTATCAGCAACAATTTCATGTCTGACTGCACTTGAGGCATTGTGCTAAGGTAGACACACACCTGAGTCCTTGCCTTTGTGGAAGTGGTGGTTTAGTGGAGGAAGGAACACCTAGATGGTTAATTACCAGTCAGATGAGAAGTTCTAGGATTCAGGGAGCTGAGAGGAGACTCTCAGAGGTGAGTTACCAGTAGAAGGAAGTCATGATGGAATTAATCATTATATGAAACGCTTGTCAGGAGGATACTTGTCTATCTGATCATATCCATGGGAGTGGAAAATACCAGCTGCATAGGTCTCCCTGTAGCCAGGGTGCCGGGTGCAGCTCTTGGGAACACAGTAAGTACTCAGAAATGATTGTTGATGGATTAAGCGCAGGATTAATACCTGCATAGAATGGGACAATGTTGGGGTATAACTAGTAAAAGCCAGTCTTGTGAGTTGGTCAAAGACAACTGAGAATGAAGCTGTCTCCATACAAAGGCTCAGCCGTGGGCACTCTGTGACCAACAAGGACCAAGGCTCAAGGAGCTCGTGGGCCCCCTCCCCCAACCAGCACAGTTGGGGTCCCTTGGACCTCATTCTCTTTCACTAGCAGGTCAAGTGATTATCACTCTCCAACCTGGAAGTGAGACCTGGAAGACCCCTGCAGGCTCAGGGTCCAGATGAAATATCCCACAGGCTGCATCACCCTAATTTTAGCCTCAGAGGAAGTGGCCTTTTCACTATCCACTGGAAATACTATCTCCAGTTGGCCTCTCCTGTGTCTATGTGTAGCCATTTAAATTTAGATATAAATTAACTAGCATTGAGTAAAATAAAATTCAGTTCCTCAGTCACCTTCCTCATGTGCCAAGCACCCAGAGCCGCATGCAGTAGCAGCCACTGTGTTGAGCTGAGATCTAGAACATTTTCTTGCTGCAGGAAGTTCTGCCAGAATGTGGTTCTCCCCAGCAGTGGTTAGCAACCTTTCCTGCCCCATGCAACTGACAAAATACGGCTTCAAGTTGTGCTCAGATTTTAAGAAAACACAGGGATAAAGTGAAAGTACTATAAAAATTCATAATAATCAAAATTGGCTGTAGGCCATGAGCCAGACTGCAGTAAAGGAGAGGCTGTGAGCTATGCCTTTCCTGGAGTCCTCTGAGCCATAAATTTAGTCCTGTCTCTCTCACTGGTGAAAATGCAAAGATAATAATCATGATGACGATGTTGGTAATAGCAATAGCAATAAAGTGAACAATTATTAAGGGCTTAACTATATGCCACCCACAATGTTAAACATTTTATAGGCATCATTTCACTGATTCTCACAGTAACTCTGTGAATATGGACATTATTTATCTTCCATAGTAGATACTTTTTTGTGCCTCCTGTAACATTTGGTGACACTTCTGATTTCAGCCACGGTGTAGTGGAGACTTCCCTGTAAGTTCTTTCTTTCAGGTGGGGATGAAGGATAAAATTCCCAGAAATAGTCTTCATGGATGGATGGGACTGTGGACACACTCCCAGACTCCCACCCATTATGTAAAATCACATTATATGTGGTCTCTCAGAGGGTCTCTGGCATTGTTGAACTTGAATTGTCCAGAATATTATCCAGCCCAATAGCATACCAGATGGGGGTTTTCCCCTATCTGCCTCATATTTTTCCTTCATACATGTCTGTTTTCTGAGATCACTCTCACCACCAGCCGCAAAAAACTACCTATATCCACGTCCTTGAGTCAGACTCTGCTTTGAGGGGTGGGGAGACTCCAATTTAAGTCACCTTCATTTCACAGATGGGTAATTTGAGATTTAGAAAAATAAATATTTCCCCATATCCCTAGTGATATTAAATGAGAGATCAAAGAGTTGAACCTAGAGTTCTCTTGATTCCAAAGATTTAATTCTCAACTATTAACTTACACTACAAACATCAATGCATACGGGAGGAAGGTTCTAAGAAAAGCTTTGTTTCTGTTCTTATTTATAGAATAAGCAGATTGTTTGTAAACTTCAAATCTCTGAATCACTCCTCTGGAACGAAGTCAGTTAACTCTTTCTTGTCAATATTGACTTTTTCATCCCTGTGGTCACTTGGTATCTACAACGTTTTCACTTTGCTTCAAAATGTGTTCAGAAAGTTTCCTGGTGTTAGGGAGCCTGGAAAGGGTGATTTTAACAGAGTAAGTCTAGAATGTTTATTTTCTTCTGGACTTCTAGGGGGAGAAAATTCCTCCTGCTTGCAACTTCTGTTCTAATAACAACTGTTCTCTGTAATCTCAGGACACAGTAATGACCCTTCAAGGGTCAGAGGCAGTGGAGGCTTCACTCTCAGGGGTCAGAACAGAATATCAGGACAAAAGCCCTGCAAAAGCTGCCTGGAGGTCACCCGGGCTTCTTCGGGAAAAGATAAGAATGGTGCTCATTTCCTTCCCCCACTCCCACCCCACTTCCTGCCCTACTCCAGGAATATGCTGTATCCACTCAATATTGTCACAAAGAATTGCAGCACTTGCATTTACAACACATGAGGAAAAGCTTGCTGTTCCAGAATGCTCTGAAAGCAAACTGCTACTCTAAGAAAGAGGTCATGTGGAGAACTTTATAGATAATATACGCATGTTGATTCTTAACAACGAACACCTGAAACTTATATAATGTTATAATGTGGGATCGAGTAACACTAATGCAATTTTATACTCAATTATAAAATTTTGAAAATTTTAAAAAGGAGATCAGAATGATGTATTGGCACATCTCATCATCTAGAAATCAGTACTCCCACCTGTACATTATCTTGGTTTACTTTATAATAGCAGCTCTGCATGTTCCAGGAGCCCCTGAGAGTCTCTAAGATCCTTTCAGTGTGTCAGCAAGGTCAAAACTATCTTATGATAAACTATGATGTTATTTGCATTGTCTACTCTCATTCTCTCACAGGCAAACAGTAGAGCTTTTAGAAGTAGGTACTGATATGACAACAGATTAAATGCAAGCACACATATGAGAATTCAGCAGTCTTCTATGAAGCCAAGCATTACAAAAATATAAAACAATGCCAGTCTTTTCATTACAATTCTTGTTTTGAAAATATAGTTGTTTTTCATAAAAATATGTCATGTTAACATAAGATGAGTTTGTTATTGTTTTCATTAAATTAACAAATGCAGTTTTAAAATTTTAGTTTTTCATTTCTAATATATTAATTAGCATTTGAAATAACCCATATATGTCAAAACCTTAATAATTTTGGTCGGTTCTCAATAATTCTTAAAAGTAGAAAGGGGTCCTTTGACAGTCATTTTTTAAGAACTTCAGCCTTAAAGTTTTACACATAGAAAATGTGTCATTCAAACTCTTATAGCTACTTAGTGGCTATGAGAGAGAGAACATGAGAGAAGATGATTCAGAGGGCAAGACAGTCATGTTTTACAATGCTGTTCAAACGTTTTCTAAGAAAACACTATGGATTCAATTTCACAGTTAAGCAGTATGCTTAGAGATAATTTTCCACAACAAAGGTAAATCATGACTCTCATATAGGTATAAAATGAACACATGTCATAGATCTTATTTAACTCATATTGATAACAAAACCAGGCAGATGTTACAACTGGCTCAAAGCAAAATTCAAAAAAAACAGACACTTTAGATCAGGAACACCAAAATGAATATCGCAGCTGGATGTAAAACTGGTTTCTATCACAAAGGGAGAAAGAAGTCTATCCAACTTCCATTAGGCAAAATTTAGTTTTATATCTAAACCAAGAATATTTTGCATTGTTCTTGGCTATATGCAATTTGATTATAAAAATACAGTAGCTAAAATGCAAGGAAAGGCAGAGTTCCTGCAAAATCAGAATCTGAGCACCAGGAAGAGAGCATTCTGAGAAGTCCATAGCTTCCTGATGAAACAATTGGGACCCCAATATGGGCCAGGCTCTGAGCGACTCAGAAAAAGAGGAACTTGGTGTCTATCCTTCAAGGATAGACCTTACAATCCGTTCCTATATACTATAGCTTGAATGTCTATATCCCCTTCAAATTCATATGTTAAAATCCAGATTCCAGTTGTAATGGTATTTGGAGGTAGGGTCTTTAAATGATAGATCTTGTTTAAATGATGATAAATCTTAGGAATGAAGCCCTCATAATAGAGATCTCTCACCCCTTCAACCAGGAGGACACGGTGAAAAGACAACTGCTTATGAACCATGAAGCAAAACCTCGCAGATAGCAAATCTACTAGACTTTTCCAACCTGAAAAAAATGGTACCCTGGTTCTCATAGATAGAGGGGGTGTTTCTTAGGATTCATCTCCATCTTCTGGGTAATAAAAGCCACCATCTAGTTATTGCCTTCTATGTTTCAGGTGCTTGACTTACTCCTTTAAAGATTTGCCAGTGAGATAATATTATCCCCTCATTTTACAGGGGAGGAAAGAGAAACTGGAGAAACTAAGTCACATACATGTCCAAGATCTTAACCAGGAAGTCTCTGGGTTCAAAGCCTGGTATGTTTGTTACTGTTTGCACTCTTCTAGTTCGGGGCTCATCCAGTAGAGCCTCTCTGGCAAAGCATGCTTTTTGCAGTCATTATTCACACAGGAGTGGTTAGTTATGGCACCCCCTCAGAATCGTACTTTTTTATTAACCCCTGAATTTCATTCAGTATTTCCTACAGTCCTCTGCCGAGTTATAGACATAGGACCTCAAAGAGACATTTTGTTTTTTCATCTTTGGGGGGCAGGAATTGCCAAACCAAAGGCCAAGCCCCAGATTCAGCTGAGTTTCTTATAGCCCACAAGCTAAAACTGGTTTTCACACTTTTGTTGTATCAAAAGAAGAATGTTATTTTGTGGCCTGTGAAGTTATGTGAAATTTGTATGTTGGGGTCCATACACTCATTTCACTAGAATACTGCCATACACATTTATATTTTCTGTCCCTTCTTTCAAACTACTACAGCAGAGTTGTGAAGTTGTGACAGAAACTGTATGGCCTGCAAAAGTGAAAATATCTATTGTTACCGGAAAAAATTTGCCAACTCTGACCTAGATGTTGGGTATCGAGAATAAATTTCTCAATTTCTGGGAAACCCAGAGTAAGTAGTTCAAAGGATTTCAACATGGTGTGACCTCAATGTGGCAGGTTTCAAAATTGCTTGGGGGTGAGGGGGATTTCTGTTACTGAGGGGAATCTTGGTAAGAAGGCGAAACCACTAGTGGTCTTAAATTTCTAGTATGAGGGACACTTGGGAAGGTTCTCCACTAGGTTTTCCGTCATTAGCACCTCTGTCGTTCTGTGGCTGTTCTGGTTTGTGTCCTGTGGAAGCTCCACTTGCATTTACCATTAATTACAATAATTAAAATTAAGTGGTGCCTCCTGTGTGGGAATTTTCCAGTCCCTTACAGGAAGAGGCTTCCAAACAATTCTATTTCAAGAGCACCCTCTACTGGTCAGTCACAGAAGGCACCATGTACTGATGTTTACATCTCTAGATGGGTTTTGCTGGGAGAAAGCAAGCAAAGGTGGATTTTGCTCTAGAGACAAAAACATTTGGGGTCTCATCTTAAAGCCTGGTCAAGTTCCTCACAGGACACGAGCATTAATTTCTGAAGATAGGGAATTTCTTCATTGTGGAACTTGGTGAGCGAACAAAACTCTCTTTGAATACAAACTAACATCCCCTAGGTAGGCCTGGTTCGAAGAACACAAAGCCTTGCTGAATGCTGGCTGCCCAAACAATGAGGCAAAGCTGATTTTATTGCTTACCTCCATAGGGTAGGGGCAATTTCTGGTTTATTAAGACTCTTGACAGGGTAGGGGCAATTTCTGGTTTATTAAGACTTGGAGATCTGGCTTGTGACAGATCTTTGAATATGGGGAGGGAGGCCTGAGTAGGGTTGGGATAGGGTTGTGGTGTGACTGTTTCAGACCGATGAACTCAACAAGGCAAGGCAAGTCCAGGAATGTAAACTGTATTGTCTGCATATAACTTGATGAGACGCAGCAGAAAAAACCTTGCAACTTTGCTTTTTCAGGGCAAGAATCTGACTAAATAAAGTTATGTCGTGAAGGCGGTGGAGAAGTAAGGACTTGTTAACGTGGACAGTAAGTTGTAGGATTTGGGGATAGAGGGTTTGGGTTTTCAGTTTAAGATGGCAAGTGCTGTCTAATGGGTCCAGTGTGGATGGGATGTGGGCTGTAGTGACAGGAGGGCACAGAGCAGGTGCTCAATGATTCCGGTAGACGGGTCAAGGAGGAGTCCTCGAGCCCTTGCTGGCTTATTTTAGGGTTTTATTGCTCTTTATAGCAGAGGCGACCAGATACATGGCAGGCAGGGGGGGCTAGGGGCCAGGAGGCTGGCAGGCCTTCTTGCCCCCGGCGCATCTTCACTCTGGTTATTCTGTCTCCTGTTCTCTCTCTTCTCTCTGCTCTCTCTTGGCATCCTTGTGACGCTGCCCCTACACATCCGTGTCTCAGCCCAGGTGTGCCCACGTGTACATGCCCATCCCCTACTTGAGGTGCCCTCCACTAGGCATGCATGCAGGACCGCAGGTGTCCATGGTTGACACCAACGGTGGGAGGGTGGAAGAGTCTGATCATTTTCATTTACCATTTTAATTTACCTGTGCTCCCATGACTTGAGACAAAATGTTGGACCTACTCCACGCTCCCACTTGTTACGAGTGAATGGAACTGCATTTGGAAATTTGTGTTTTGGATGTGAGGACTCTGAGGCCAACAGATAGTTTTAAAGGAAGCCAGTTGTGTTGTCCGGAATTAGGGCACTTTCTGTTGATGGTGGTGTCAGAGATGCTGTCTGTGAGGCACAGAGGAGGGGAGCCCAGGACGTGCGGAATTAGAGCTGCTCTGAGGGGCAGGTTTAGGCACCGCTGGAAGGTAGGCAGCTGAGGCGACGCAATAGCTGAAATCAGCAGAGATGCAAAGGAGAACAGGCACAGGGTGCCGAAGGGCGCGGTGATGCTTGCACACATCAGTGACTGAGTGAAGCTGCACGACTCACAGACGCCTGGGCCGCTCCCTCTAGAGGTTCTTGTCACAGGGCCAGAGCAGCATCTTAGAGCCCGAAATGACATCTGAGGGCCTCCTCATGCCCAGTGGAGGGGGCCGTGGACAACAAAGAGGAACATGCTGAGGAAAAAAGAAGGAAAAGAACTCCTCCACCTGACAGGCCAGAATGAGGAGGACAGAGAAGGTAATTAGTTTTTATGGAACAGAGGATTTGACCTATTTCTTCCTGTGAATTTAATCAACTCAATGCCTGAAATATTGGGAAACAATAGAAGTGGGAAGGAAATTGCTGCAAATGATGGTTGTCTCTGTGGAGAGCCAGCAATATGAACTGCAGGAAAAGCAGGTGTGTGCTGGGCTGTTGCCTATGTCTGGGAGAGCAATGAATGGCACTGATAGGAGACTGCGCTGAGGCCTGGGAAAGGGCCTGAGTTAGGAACTCCTGCTTAGAGAGGTCAGCCCGTGAGAGAACACCGCGGTCTCTGACAGCTGTTCTCCATCTGGAGCACATCACCTGGAGGCCTTGTTAAAACAGATTGCTGGCTCTACCCTCAGAATCTCAGATTCGATGCATCTGGTGGGTGCTGCAGAATGAGCATTTTTAGCAAGGGCACAGGTGATGCTGATAATGCTGGTCCAAGGATCACATTTTGAGAACCACTGATCTGAGCTTCCCCAAAAGGTGGTGCATCTCATGACCCATTATGATTGTAGACAGGACACAGGTGAATATTATAGTAGCAGTGTAGCTCTTTTCATGTGTCTTCAAAAGTAGTGCATATCAAATTCATGATTTCAAAAATAGTCTTATGTAGAACAAGTAACAAATCTACTTAAATAACCAATTAAAGGGGGGAAAGCAATGTAGATAAAATGTCAATGTAGGAAAAAATCAGGAAGGACTATGCAAATGACTGATATTTAGTCAATATGAGAAAAAAAAAGTGACTTTACATTTATTTATACTTACTATGTAGTTAAGGGTCAGTCAGGGTAGATGTTCAAAATTAACAACTAGACCCTACCCCGTCAGAGCAGACACAGCCAAAGGCAATCCGTTCTTCTGTAGACTTGAATACAGGTAAATATCACCCCAGTTAGGTCAATTAGTTGGGTCCTTGTTTTACAGACAAGGAAACTGAAGCTACAAGCAGTTGTTTTAAAAGATTGCATTCAAATTAGGAGCAAAACTATGACTAGAACCTATAAAACATCACAGAAACAAGAGCAGCAGAGTGTGGCCAGCACACTCCTGTGGAAAGCTGGACAATCTTTTTAACCCCGTCCCTTTCACCACAACCCCCAGGGAAGAGAGGGATTTCTCCATTGTGCCACAGCCCTACAATGAGCGCTCCCCCTCTCCGTAGTTCATCCCTCTACGGGGGTCTTGCCCACACCTGTATGTGGTTAGACAGGCCTGACTGTAGGGTGTTTTGATTGCACTTGTTCAACTATTAATTGTAGAGCATGTCTCTCCATCAGATACTGGGACTATAAAGCAAGAAGACATAATTCCTGCCCTCCATGAGTTCCCTGTCCAGTGTTGGGGACAGATAAATAATTATGTGGAATAGTGTTGCAGTGAGGGAAGTTCACACACGGAAGGGACACCTAACAGCAATAACTGGTTAGAGGGTGGTTTAAGGCACCCCAAGACGGTGACCTAACAGAAGAGAGAGGAGCATGTGCAAAGGGGCAGAGAAGAGAGGTCAATGGTCACTGCAGAAATCAACACTGATTCAGTGTGGTTCAAGTACTGAGCATGAGAGGGAGAGATAAGAAAATAACACAATGTGCACTGTGTTGAGTACTATTGCAAACACTCTTTGTATGTATGTATGTGTGGGTATCTATATATGCATGTGCACACAACTCCATTGCATATCAATTTGCATATACATATATGCACATAAAACATACATGCATACACATGTGTAAATGAATTAACATATACCTTGTATAATTATATGTTTATAATTATACTAAGCTGTATAATTATATAATTTTGTATAATTATAATTGCTATATACACATTGTATATATAATATACACACATCATGTTATGGGTACATTGCATATATGTATATTGTATATACACATATATGTGTATACTGAATATATATACATATATTGTATATATAATATATGTATAGTAGATATTGTATATATTCTATTTTATATAATGTATATAACATTGTGTATTATATTACATATATACATATGTGCAATATGTGTTGATGCATATAAATTAACATAAATATATAACATGATATCCATACATTATATGCAATAAGTTTGTGACTTTAATTTTTTATTTGTGTTATTTATTTTTAATTGTATGATTTTTGATTGAGGTAATGGTGGTTTACAACACTATATGATATAGAGATACAGGTTCACACCTCCTCAGATGTTACCGCACCACACATGCCACCAAAGTACCCATAACCCTCTACCACAGACCAGTGGGCACCCTCCCTCCTTGGCTCCCACCCTCCTCTGGTAGCCTCAATTCTGCAGTCAGATTTCTACATGACCACAGCGGTAAATAAAATGGAAGAACAGATCAGGGTCAGGTGAAAGTGTGGAATCAGGCCATACTATCCTGGGGAGTTAGGGGCAGTGTTCTGGATTAAGAGACATGCTATATTAGGGGTGAGTAGACATGAAGTAGGCAATGGCAGTTGGGGAGGGGGAATTAGAGGGAGTTTCAAGCAGTGAGAACTAGGTGTGATGTGACTGGTCAGATCCAAGGAACTGGATTTGGAGTACAGAATCAGAGTTGGGAATAGGACGTTAAAAGGAAGTAAAGGCTTTATTTTCAGAAATGTCCAGTGTGCAATGAGGTTACAGAGATGGGACGCAAGACCTAGGCTTCAGGAGAGCGGACAGGTCTGAGGGTATTTAGACATGCATGAATAAGATTCCAAGGAAGGCTTCATTATCAAGGAAAAATGGCTGTGAACGTTTCCAAGATAGACTTGGAGGGAAATCTTTGGGGCAACAAGGAGAGAACATCAGCCATAAGCCACAGCTATGGGACTTCCTACTCCCCATCTCTGTCCCGGACTTCACACACACAGACGGCTTCACGCGCAGACTCTCAGCTTCATGTCCAGGTGAGGCTACATGTGCACTTGTGTGTGCGCACAATGCCTGTTAGTCTGGGTTATGCATATGTTAAATGCATTGAATGTATACCAAACTGTACAGGGTCTGTTGTTCCTTGACTTCAAAAACAATGCTCAGTCCTCAAAAACTACAAATAACCTGACTTCCCTTGACTTCAGGGGGGCACTGAATGTGCAGGCAAGACACTGTAAGTGTCCATCTTCAGTAGACCTCAAGCTGGCTGGTTCCTTTACTGTCCCAGCCAGTCTCTGGCGCTGGAGGAGATCCTTCCAGCTGTCTGTTTAGTTTCCTTTCGGCTTTCTTGATTCTGAGTCCCTCCCTTGACTTTTTTTTAAAAGATTTATTTATTTATACATACAAGAGCTGGGGTACATGCCAGAGTCCAGGGCGATGAGCGGATTCACCAGAGACAGAGCGGGGAGCAGAACAGGCAGATTGACTGAAACACACTGCCAAGGGGAGCAGCGGGCAAGGCAGGAGTGATCTGCTGCGCCATGTGGGTCCCCTCCCTGGCCAGGTGGGTCCCCTCGCTGGTGGGCAGCAGGAATTGAACTCGTGAAGCAGTGGCTGCGGTTTGCTTCATAGTGGGTTGCTTAACCCACTGCGCCACCAGGGAAGGCCCCCTTGACTCCTTTTTTAAAGCCAGAAAGAGAATCAAGAATTAACAAGTCTTGGGCCTCCCTGGTCACCTTGGGCTTAAATCTCAGTGCTGCCAGTTGCCACAGTTTGATTTCTATTCCCAGCCAGGCAGGCGACCCACAAAGCGCAGCAGACCTCTCCTGCCTCACTCACTGCTCCCCTCAGCAGTGTGTTTCAGTCAATCTGCCTATTCTGTTCCCCACTCTGTCTCTCGTGAATCTTCTCACCACCCTGCACCTCTGGTCTACACAATAGTTCTTCTACAAAATAAATATAAAAAAAAATTACCAAGTCTTAGGTGAAAGTGAACCAAGGTCAAGTAATATATGGATTCTAGTTTCAGGAGTATTTCATGTACCCTTTCAAGATGCCTGAGCATTCGTTCAAGTTAGGTAAATCAGAATGTTAAACTTCATTTGGGAATAGTAAAAAGACAGTAGCCTTCTCTTATTAATCTAATTGTTCTTGATTTCCTATAATATAGAGCTCAAGTTGCTTTGTTTTCATTTTATTGAGATATAATTGATATGTAACATCGTGTTACTTTAAGGTATATAACTATCAGTTTGATACATCTATGTATTTATTATATGATTAGCTAACAACTCTGCCACACCCCATAATTATTTCTTCTTATGATGGGAAGAATTAAGTTCTAGTCCCTTGGCTACTTTGCAGTTCATAGTACAGTTTTGTTAACTACATTTGCTGTGTTGTACATTAGAACTTAGTGCCCTTTAATGATGTCTCCCCAACTCCCCACCCTCCAGCCCATTTTGAGGGCTGAATTTTGAGAATTTGTGAAAATGAAATTGAGTTCAGAGCCAGTGGGTCTGTTCCTGCCTCTGCCACTAACCCTAAATAACACTTGCTAACTGATCCAATGGAGTCTTTGCTGTTCTTATAACTTGTTGCTGAGGATCCAAATATATGATAATCATAACACAGTACCAAGAGGATGACATTTGATCTCTGTTGTGGTCCGTCTCACAGAGCAGACAGGAAGGATCAGGGAAGATGCCTTATAGCAGGAAGGGCCTTGAAGGATCAGGAAGTCTTTGAAAATGAGAGAGGGAAGGTGGACAGCCATCAGCATAGCATTCCAGGGGGGAGGAACAGTATAAGCGAAGTCAAAGAGCTGAGAAGTCTAGGAATTATTTAAGGCTGTACTTACAGTTATTATTTATCCACAATGAATTAAGTACAGAGACTAGGAATAAGCATTTTTATAGCAGTAACTCAGAGTATACTTATTTCTGTTTAAAAATACTAAAAAAGTGGTTATAACTACATGTTTTTATTTCATTTGTCCAGTGTGACATTTTAATTGTCTTTTATAAAAGTTTGGTCTGTGGTAGACTAGAAATTTAAAAGTTGATCCTCCATCACAAATAATTTGAGGAGTAGTGGAGTTTAGGTAGGGAATGTGAAGTTTTAGCTCCGTACAAGATAGGATGTGAAGCAGAACTAAGAAAATAAGCTGGAAGTACTATACTGAGGCATATTGTAGGGTGGTGGTTTTTTGTCTTTTTGAGGTAAGGGAAGTCTATTTGGAAGCTCAGAAAACAAGGAGACGGGCAAGGTTAGGAAGGGAACCTGAAATACATGAAGTATGATTTAGAAGTGGTGTCTCTATTTTAATTTTTCTTAACCAATTAGTGTACAGGTCAAACACTGAGGCATCCGAAGGGCACAGACGGGCCACCAGTTGGCCATCTCTGATCACAAAGGTAGATGGGGCTGAGCCTCTGAGTCTTGAGCCAGACTGTAGCAGAACATAAGTGCTGTGGCTCCTGAGCCGTGGAAGTCACAGAAATGCCTTCCAGTCACATCAATAGTATGGAAACCCGGGGTGTTCCCGTAGGGCCAAGGGCAGTGCTGCCCTGAACAGAAACCTGGAGGCCTGGCACAGCCGATCTTGTGTCTTACCAACCAAAGCCTGAACAGAAATGAGATACTGAGCTGACCCACCACCTGACATCCCACCCGCTCATCATCAGCATTTCAAAAGTTCCTCAACATTCAGGGGCAACCCCAGGAAAGAGAGCTCATAACTGACTCATCATTTTTATGAAATGATGAGTTGACTGTGATTTAGTTTCTATCCTGTGTGGAAAGGTGCTGCAAGGCAGATAATAGCTTCATATTTGTGGGCTGTTTTATTTCACCCTCTCCAGCAATCTTAGACTAGACAGGCTGGGGTCTAAAGTGTTTCCCAGAGTCACCATCAAAGGGATCCAGTTATCAGAAGCAGATTTATACTTTCTTTGGAAACCAGATTCCGAGTATTTCCTAACTGCAAGGAAAGCATGTAAAAATGGCAGCAACTTCAGAGACACACACTCCACTGAGCTCTGAAGCCAGAGGCTGCCAGAAAGCTGGGCTCATTGGGGAAATAACTTCAATCCTCATTAACAATTGAAATTATTTATTCCTACATAGTCATTAGTGGAACCAATGAGGTTAGGTCTCAAGCTCCACCAGTGCCATCAGGGAGACTGTGTGCTTACAGCTGGCGAGGAAAGGATGGGAAAGATTGCTTTTCCTCGGCATTTGCTAATCTCTGTGCCCAGCATTGAATATTAAGTGCTGAACATGAAATTCCCAGGAGGTACCTGCTGCTCTCATTTGCCAAAGTGAAAGCAAGAAGGACCCAGCAAACAAGAAAAATGAGAAACAAAATGTTCAAGTAGTAATGAGTATAAAGAGCAAAATTTTCCTATTTCTTATTAACCCCCAAGGTAGTATCACATTGACAGTATTTTCCAAGGAGCCATATAAAAGAAAAAGGCTTATAGGGAAACAATGAAGCTTTTCCTGTGCCTAGGAATGGAATTGGGGCCAGTACCTCCCTGGAACATCTATTTGAATTAATAGTCACAAAGGGAGACTGGGGAAAATGTGTGTCTTGATTGATGGCAGCTGTGTTTCTCCTTTTCTTTCATTCTCTTTCAGCCTTAGCATTTATTTTTCTATAATAGACAAATTCTTCAGATGGCTATCCAGCCCTTTCTGGCAATGCTGACTAATAATGGGAGGTCTGAAGGTGAATAGTCCATACGGATGACTCGCAAATCACCCACACTGATGGCTGAAAAGACTAGAAGGTAATTTGCAACAGCTATTCTCTCGCCTATACCAGGTAATGTGAAGACTTTGACACCTCGGTGATACCTCACCTCACCTCTGCAGCCCCTAACTGGCCTCCCAGCTCTTGCCTCTTCACCAGTTGCATTCTGTTCACACAGCAACCAGAAGGATCTTAAAGCCCAAGTCAGAGCTGGTCACGTTCTGTTGAAAACCTTCACTAACTTTTCATTGCATTTAGAATAAAACTCAAACTTCTCACTGAGGCTTTCAGGGCCCTGCTGACCCATGTCACAGATAAAGCCAAGCACACATTAAAGTGATAAGACAGATTTTCATGAGTAATAAGTTTTGCAAGCGGAAGAGTCTTTTGTAAACCAGAGTCAGTTGAATCTATACAAGTGAATGGGCAAATGGGCCGTTTAAAGGGCGAATGGAAGAACAGGGAGCGGGCCAACCTGGGCCTTCGTACTCAGTAAAATGCAAGATACAAAGGGCTGGTCAGATTTGACCAGCTATGTCTGCCTGCTGTCAACTGTGGAAGTTAGGACTCTGTCCCCCCATAGAGCCTGACACAGAGACCACTCTTTAGGTGTTGTTACAACAAATAGTAACACTTTTTTTTTTTTCACAGCCTTTAGTTTTCTCAGGTCACTTTAGGGAAGTGATCTTAAGCTGTTAGAAACTGCATTAATGTTTGGTCAAATATTTATGGACCAAGGTTGAGGCCTAGTGGAGAGGAGGACTTGGGGAGCCTG
The DNA here is from genome assembly GCA_019455555.1 of Galemys pyrenaicus. Lineage (NCBI taxonomy): Eukaryota > Metazoa > Chordata > Mammalia > Eulipotyphla > Talpidae > Galemys > Galemys pyrenaicus. Next base: position 2,202,081 of record JAGFMF010011644.1, on the reverse strand, counting down.
GCTAGAGTATTGCCAAGAGGAGAATCTTCGTCATTTTCTCCTACTCCCTGCTCACTTCATACCCACTCACCCACCACCTTGTTCACTGCCCTCCTCCACCCTGATCCGCTTTCCTTTCAAAGGGCTTTTTTGTTCACATGGCTTTGCTGCTCTTTGCCTCATTTGGATATGAGGAACTATGCCTCAACTTGAATGTCATTGGCTCCAAGAGACCCCCTCTGCCCATGCTCTCTAAAGTAGGCCCTTTTCTGACAGTTCAGCCTCCTTAGCCTTGCTGTTGTTTCTTCTCCCACTGGGCTATAAGCTTTCTGAAGGTCATCATCATTATCTCATCTGTTATAACAGATGCTTAATAAATACCTGCCAGGTGGATGAATGAAGGTTCTCCACCCCTCACTTGGGCCTGAGTTCCTCCTAGATTGACCCACTGTGAGCTATGTGGGGTTTCACCTGGCATCTGATCACAGATTAGTTCTGTGAGACATTGATGCAGAAGGTGGAGGATCTTGTGTTTTGCATCAAAACAGAATTTTTCTTAAAACATCCACATGTCTGAGATCTAGCATGGTGATCAGGCAAAGCTAGGAAAGTTGGCCATGCCCTGCCATCTTTATACTTGCAGACTGAGCTCCAGAGCCCTGCTATGAAATGAATAAGGTAGTCTGGTCCCAGTGTGAAGCACGTATTTTAAGCCTCACTGTCAGGGCAGTGCCTCTAACTAGTCGATCAATATATCTCTGAAAAACCTGACTTCCCAGCATTAGACGGTTCCATGCAGCAGCAGTGGATGCCCAAGTCCTAGCATCCTGGAGAAAGATCAGTTCCAGGAAATATGAACAAGGGATAATGGTCAAATCTTCATGAGTTTTTAGAGAGTCAGCAGATTTGCCAAGGGCTCACTAGGCTGATGGGGAGAGGGAACAGGAATAGTCCCAGGAAATCTGCACAGCAGGTTATCTGGATTTGACTGTCTGTTGTTTGATATATAAGATCCCAGTCTTTTGGCTTTATTCATTTCCTGCTTTTAAACATTCCAAGGTGGCTTTTCTATACTTTTTTAGGGGAAAGCCTCCAGAGAATTCTGTTAACGCAAATGATGATCTCTGTTGCCCTAGCCCCAGTCTGCCTCGCCAAACCTTCTCTTCCACCCTTTGGGACATGATGTATTCCTTATCTCTTTATTCTTCTAACAGTTTTTCTCATGAAAGTCACTTTTCCATGTCTCTTCCTCTTACCCCCACTTGAATAGGAATACTGGATTCTCCTGAAGTGTGGCCAATCAGCCCTCTTTATACAGTTTCTCAGGGAGTGCATTCTACTGGTTTCAAGCCCAGCTTCATGCTAATGACTTAGTTAACATCTCTAGTCTGGATAACTCACTTAGGCTCATCCCTGAATCTCAGGAAGGTTTATGGGTGCAGAACCATAATTTCCCCTCTGCTTCTGAGTTCTTGACTGAGATCCCTGTAACAAAAAGACAAATTAACAAAAGTTCCCCACTCCCAATACATGCAACACATACCACATGGAAGAAGCCTAAACCCAAGGTATCTCAAAATAGAGGCTTAGAATTCCAGCTTATACATCATCTTCCACAAAGAACAATATACTTGTTAGAAAAATTATAGGACAGAGGAAAACAGTTTTGGGCATCTGAGAGTAGCAAACTGTGAGAAGGTAATTATTAGGAGAGGAAACTACAGAATAAGTTTTGTTTTCAGACTCTTCTAGTGCATCTTTGGGCTAATAAGAGTCTGTCTCCAGCATGAAGAATTTAGGCAAAAAGAGTGGAGCTTTTTCTGGCTTTGCTGCTTCTTTCTTGCCCTTAGTTCACAATTTTTATGTCAAAGATGCCTATTTTGAGCTAACATTTGGTTTTCTTCATGGGCTATGTCTATCATCACTTCAAATTCAGTAGGTTCTGAACTTGATTCTTCATCAGTCCCAGCTGTTTCATTTCTACCAGCGCTTCTATTTCTATTCACATAGCTACTCTTCAAATCTCTGATGTGAAGGTTAAAGGTGACCTTTGACCCATCGATCTTCCACCAAATCTGTGTATCATATTTTTTAACTCCTTCTGGAATATATCCTCATGTTAGGATGCCTTCAGTGGTAAGTGGCAAAATCACAACCCAACCTGGTTCAAGCACCAGAAGGAACTAATTGGCTCACATAATTGAACAGCTGGATATAGGTCTTCACAAGACAGTTTCAGGAATTGCCCTTCTCCACCTCTTGGCTTTGCTTTCTCCTTTTATTTTTACTGTCTGGCAAGTTACCCCTGCAATATCTCATATGGCAGGTGAATGCTTCATAGTCTTGATATAACTAGGAAAACTCCTATTCCTTTCTATTCCATTTATAATGTTAAAATCGAGCACTCGTGACCTTAGGTCTGCTTTTTGCCTTTAATTCTAAATCATGAAATTCCAGAGCTGACTTTAAAGAAAATAAAAACAAACAACTAAATCTTCATAATTAACAAAAAGGTCTCCCAAAGAGTTGAAGGAATTGTTCTCTGTACAGGAGCCTCCCAAGAAGAAAGCCCTTTCTTCCTTTGCAATTCGTTAAAAAAGATCTGATTTAATAGGATGTTAAATTGATAACATTCATTAGAATAGCAAACTTGTTTTTCTGTACAATATAGAGAGTTTTGTGGATTTTCTTGTTACCAATTTGTTCTGTTCACTGTCTTTAGAAAAACTTTAGGGTTGCAAGTTGTGAAAAAAACCTCCAAAGAGCAACCTGTATGTTGATAATGTGATATCACACTTGATAATGGATGGGTCTCTTGGAAATAATGTTGACATTGTCACCTCCGCATTTCTGAAAAAACACTAGTCCTGCAAATCTTTTAGGCCCCCGTAATATGGACCATATGGACCGCAGTGCAGCTGTTCAACTCTGTCTTTGTAGCACCAAAGCAGCTAGTATGCAAATGGGTGTGGCTGTGCTCCAGTGACACTTTATTTATGGACACCAAAATTTGAATTTCACACAACGTTCATGTGTCATAAAATAGCATTTGGATTTAGTTATTTATAACATTACTTATAAACCATTCTCATCTCTCATTTGCACTAAGTGCTCCTTCTGAACTGTGATTCTCCCTCCCTTACTCATGTGGCTAACCCTCTTACTCCTTCATGTTTCCATGTTTTACCTTCTCAGTGAGGCTTAACTAGCATGAAACTAAAATCTGCATTATATCCCATTTCTTCCACCATCCTCACTGAATACTTTATTCTCCTTATCTTGTTAGGATTTTCCCATAGAACGTATCACCTTCTAAAATACTAAATAATTTACTTATTTATAATTGTATTGTTTATTGTCCCTTGCCAGATGAGGTAAGCCCCCTGAAGAGGTTTTTGTGTGTAAGTTCACAGATGCCCCCCAAATGCTTAGAAGACTGTGGGCATACAAATGGCACTTAACAACTTTGTTGATAATTAAGCAAATGGATTGATGACCTATCACACCTCTGGTCACTCATTAGATTGTTTAATAAGTCAGTGTTAAGATAATTTGAGAATAAAATTGGTTTCCCCTTTGTGAAATGCATAAAGGACTTGCTCTTCACAAGTGGAATTACCGAATAAGATTCATTTCCTGCTAACACTTCATTTGAGATAAGCTAAAGGACTCATTCATATCCAGGGGGAAAAGACTAAGGGCTTTAAACAGAAAAGACTAATGACCAACTACGAACTTCTTTTCAAAATTCTTTCTTTCCTGCTCATGTTTAATGAGTCCATTCAGTAGTCTGTGTATTTGAGTTCTAATGTCCTCAACAGATGGGAGTCATCTGGGCTGATCACCAGAGACAGTTTAGGGCCCTAAATTGACAAATTAAGATCCTAAAGTAGAAAGAAGTCAGGAACAAGCAACTTTGTTTTGTTTTGTTGCTTTAAATGGTCAACTCTCCAAAACAAATTTTGAGAGCCACTTTCCCTCCTTTTCAAGAAATGTAATATCTGGAATTGTATGTAATAATTAATATTTTTCCTTCCTTGACGGTTTCATATTTTATCTCGAGCATTAGTGTTTCATTAATTATATGAGTATGTGATTATGGCTGCAGTTTTGGTCAGTTTTGTTTGTGGCAAGATACACTTGAAGCTGGTTTTCTTAATTACTTTGTAAGTATCTTAATTGGAAAATACAGATTGCCTCCCAGTTCTTCCCTAAAGCTTTACTCTGACCTGAAAGCATACTTTATACTTCCCAGAATTTATCATTTTAAACTCTTGATTATAAGTATTTATTTACATGTGTATTGTTGCTATGATACTTAAACGTCTGGAAAATACTCAATTCTATGCCCTACAAAAGGTAAAGTGTCTAGTTATAGTCTGTTGAAATAAAACATGGATAGCTCTTACTCCTAAAAATATCAAGAGTCCCCCCATATCCTGGCAAGAAAGGCCTTTCATGAGCAAGCCTCTGCTTCTGTCTATAATTTGAAGTGTCATTCTTTCTGACCCTCTAGCCTATCTGGGACTTGCTGCTGTTCATTCCTCGCCTTCGTGCATCCTCTTCAGTCAGAATAAGTCACCCTTTTGGCTGGATGGTGAACTTTTCAATATCTTCAAGTCATAGTTCATACTACCATTGTTTTTCTCCCTTAGCCTTTTAAACTCCTTGAAAGTAGGGACCTGGTCTGTCTTGTTCACTGTTATCTCTCCCGTGTATGAAAACAGATAGGAACTGAGTCAGAGAAGGTCTTAATAAGACATTTTTATTATTTCTAAAGGGCAACAGAGAGATACTAAAAGATACTAAATACTAAAAAGTTATGGACAAGTTTTGTTTTAGAAAAACACTAGCATTGTTGTGTAGAGGAATGGATAAGAGAAAGCTTGACTGTCACGAAGAAATCAGATCATTAGAATATGTGAAAATAATGAGGGGGTAGGAGGTGAGGGATTTGGGATTTGAGACATTAGAAACAGAATAGTAGGAGTCGATGGGCCACTGTTTGCAATGACTAAGGATGAAGCCAGTTTCTGGCTTCAGACTCCTGACTGGTGATCACTGGAACTACCACACGGGAATTGTATTTGCATATTTATCTGTAGATCACTTCCAACTAATTTGCAAGAGACTTTGCTGAAAGTCCTTGAATTAGCAGTGTTTTTAAGAACAACACCTTTTATGTAGGAAGCACACAATGAATGAATGAATGGTGAAAACACTAAAAGATAATTCTATGACCCAATGAGAGCATATGTCCAATAGTAGAAATCCTAAATTTCATTATCCTAAATATCATGAAATGATATATTAACAAGTGAAGAAAACTGGCTTGGAAACAAGGAAACTGGCTTCTCAATTGCTTTCTGCCTATTGTACAAAAAGGAAGAGGACAATAAAGTTTATTTGAGCGTCGACGTGCCGCGACGTGACCCCGCCTCCTTGGCGGAGTCCGATTGGTGGGCATTCGCCGGCATCCGCCATTCCTAAGCCACGATTGGCGGAAGTCGCCGTCATTTCCGAGCGTCCGGCGTCTGCCCGCCCTCTCGCCGCGTTGCGGGTGCCCAAGCCGCCCGCTCCTGCTCGCCTCTCTTCTCCCGGCCGAAGCCCGGGGGACCAGAGCGAGAAGCGGGGACCATGTTCCGGCGTAAGCTGACAGCCCTCGACTACCACAACCCTGCCGGCTTCAACTGCAAAGGTGAGGCAGTGGCGGCCCCGGCCTGGGGGCGCATCCCTCACCCCGCCGGCGGCGGCTTCCTTAGCGCCGGGTCAAGGGCTCCCTACCAGGACCCTCCGCGGCCTTGTCTCTCCTGGGGGTCCCTCTCCTCCAGGCGGTCTAGTAGCTCTGCTTTCCGCCGAGCCCCTCCTCACCCGCTCGCTCCCCCCTCACCCGCTCGCTCCCTCCTTCCTCGGCGTCGCCACTTTCTGCACTTGGTAAACTCCAAATACCACCCCACGCACCCCCTCAGCACGCAGTTGGAGTATCGCTTGCCTCCTTGGCTTTCAACTCCGCGCTTTTCCGTAATTGAGCGGTACTTTTAGCACCTGCGGTGGTAGCACAGTGCTGGAATCTGAGGAGGATGCGGAGTAACTTGAAGATTGCCTGCCAGGAAGGTGGGGGCGGGGGGCGGGGAGATGTGGGAGCCCATCCTGCAGTTTGAGAAGTCCTTACGGGGCAGGCGTATAGATTCAGGCTAATTTCGTTGTGTGGATCTTGAAAAAAAAAAAAAAAAAGTGGTAACAGGTGAGTGGGACAATTGAATGGTAAATACAGAAGTATTTGGGATTTTACAGCATTAGCGTTTTTTTTTAAAGCATTAACCTTTGCCACCCATTCTTACTCAGCTACGATCCGCGGCTCATTTTCCTGAACCTGTGGTAGAGGAGTAAGTTTGGAAGTAATCAAGGACAGCCTCTGATACAAACACACCATTGTGTTAATTTTCAAGACTTCGTAATGGAAACCTGAATTTCAAATTGAACAGGATACTTAACCAAGTTTAATAGCGTTTTCTTGATTTCTTGTAGAAGCATATCACTTTATAGACTCTTGTTTTCCTACTTTATCTTTTAGTTAACAAAATAGGGTCAGCTGCAGTAGAATTTAGATCTGGACTTGAATGTTCGCTCCCCAGTTACCTCATTTGTGAAATAGAGGTTTATCTACCTCTAAAAGGTGTGGGAATATTAAATGAAACAACTGCACTTTCTCAGGCATGCACTTAACTCTTCTGTAACAATGATAATGGAGATCAGAATCTTTTTCTGTTTTGTTATTTAATTTCACGTGCTTCATTATTACTTAGCTGTAAATTTAAACTCAGCCCCCTTGCCCCAAGAAATTGGAATGACATTTAAATAGCAAAATTATGAGCCAAACATTGTTTTATTGAATATTTAATCAACTATTAATTAATCTTCATAACAACCCTATTGAGGAACAGTTCTATTCCCATTTTGTAATTAAAAAGTCTGAGTCATAGAAAATTCAGGTGATTAGCACAGTTTACACAAATGGAGTCAGAATTTAAATCTATGCCAGAAAACAACATTTTAAATCTGTTAATCCAAACTTTTGCACTTTCACCTCTGACTTTGAGGAACTTAGTGTTTTGAGTTTTGTTTTTTAAAAGATTTATTTATTTTATGCATGTAAGAGGTGGGGTACAGGTGGCCAGAGCCACAGGAGGCGAGAGTATTCGCCAGAGACAGAGTAGGGAGCAGAACAGGCAGATCAAATGAAATGCACTGCTCAGGGGAGCAGGGGGAGAGGCAGGAGAGGTCTGCTGCACCATGTGGGTCCCTCTCTGGCTGGGGATTGAACTCTGGCTGCTATGCCGCAGATACTTCCCAGTGTGTCGCTCACCCTGCTGAGCCACCAGGGAGGCCCCTTAGTGTTTTGAGTTTTAAAAAATTCCACCAGACTCTGTATTTGTGGAGAAGAGAGTGTTTTATCTAGTGCTTCAAGTGACGTATATGTTATTTTTGTTATAGATGAAACAGAATTTAGAAACTTTATTGTTTGGCTTGAAGACCAGAAAATCAGACACTACAAGATTGAAGACAGAGGTAATTTAAGAAACATCCACAGCAGTGACTGGCCTAAGGTTTTTGAAAAGGTAATGAATTAGAAATTAAAATGAGTATAAGGAACTCTTCTAAAATTGTGTGAAAATAATCAAGCTTAAAACTACTTTGTCCTTTTAAAAAACAAAAAGACAAACAGTATCAGGAAAGCTGTATTTTAGGGACTTAATTTTTCCTGTCCATGCTGCTTTTGTTTTTAGAACAAATGTTATTTATTATCCTATAATGTGTATTCCTATTAAGTTTTTAGTTTCAAAGGAAATGATTTTCCCCACAAACACTGTGAAGTTTTTAAAATAGTGATACATGTTCTATACATGGAAAAATGACCAAAATCAGAATTTTAGTATGAACTAAAATGTAGCAATAATACACTTAACACTATTGTTAAGACATTACCATGCCTGACATCTAGGATTAGTTTATTAAAAAGTTTATATGTGTTTATACTTATATTTAACATGACACAGATGACACGTTGTGTACAATAAAATAATACTAAAAAAGTCTGTATAGCTTATTTTTGTGGGTAGAATAATTTTCACATTGACTTTTTTGCAGAAAGATTTTCCAGTTAAAATCATGATATCACTTATATTGAACATTTTCATTGGCTGTGTTGCTTTGATGAGTAAAGTTTTTCTTTAAAAATATGAAAATTACTAATTTGCATTTGTTGGAGCAAGGTGATAAGGTACCTAACTTTTTCCTTATTTTATTAACTAAGGATCATAGGCAAGTTTATTTACTGTGTCTCAGTGTTCTTACCAATAAATGGGAGTAATATTGGTACCAATTCATAGGGGTGACGTGTTGTTAATTAGTGAGATACCTCTTATATACATGAGAGACACCTGGCCTCTAGCATGTATTAAGTGCTTATTACACTACCTCTACTACTGCTGCTCTAGTACTGAGTTGTTTGCCTTTGCTCTTAAAAAGTTTTTTCAAAGCTTCTTAAGACATTGGAAGCTAATGAAATATATTAGTTTTGTATTTATGTAATATCTTATAGTCCATTAATGTGTACAGGATAACAAGAGTTCTACATATAGAAGGTTATTTGAAGACTAGGCTTGTTTCTGATTAAAAAAAAAAACACCAGAAGTGACAGTAAAGTAGGGTAACTTAAATATATTGGAGCCTACATAGCCAAACAGATACATCCTCAAATTGGGTCTCTTTGGAATGTCATTGTTTAAGCCATTATTTGGAACTTTATTTGGAATTACTTTTAGAGCATAAGACATGTTTTAAATATCTTTATTACTGACAATTTTTTGTATTTTAAAGGTGTGGTCATTCTTGTGAAGGAGGTGCTCTGTTTTGAAGCAGACATAAATTTTTTAAAAATGAGTTATAACTGAAAAATGAAAAATGTTGATTCATTAATTTTTTGAAAGTGAGTTCCAGGAGTTTTGAATATTAAGATTATTGTTGGAATTCGATAAGTTCTATTTAATTGCTCTTAGTATTGAGATCTGGGGTCAGAAAGTACAGATTCAGAAAATTTAGATTTTCTCAGTTACAAAATAAGATTATAAACAAGGAAGTTATTCTATATCAGTGGTCCCCTTCCTGGGATCTGCAAAGTAACATTTCTAAAAGCATGATGTAAATACTTTTTTTTTTTTAAAGATGGCACACTTAGTTTCCTTCCTTTGGGTTGTATAATTGCATCAGAAGTTTACTGATATAAATGTTACAAGGAATTCTTAGAATTCTAAGCTAAGTTCTCTTTCAACTCTACCTTTTTTGTTTTATATGACTTTATGGTAATAATGAAACTGGATTTTTTTCCCTCACAGTATCTCAGAGATGTTAACTGTCCTTTCAAGATTCAAGATCGACAAGAAGCAATTGACTGGCTTCTTGGTTTAGCAGTTAGACTTGAGTATGGAGATAATGGTATGTTTTGTGGGAAACGTGTTTTAAAGAGAGGGAGCAGAGGGATGGATGATAGGAAAGAAGAGTAAAAATCTGGGGACCTTAGCAGTTTTCTTTGCTAATGTTCTACTTTTGGTTCATTTTAATTTATATATCTAAACTCCCTTTTCAGCATCTATTTAAAATACTGCTTTTTTATTTGTAACCTGTGTCCGGCTTCTCTTCTACCCCATGACTTCCAGATTGTCTAGGAAAGAATTTCCTAAAACTAGACTCTTTATTACAAGAAGTTAAAAGCAGTGTCTTCTACAGGTATTTAGGTTTTCTTTTGAAATTTGGAAATGGGTCTTTTGAAAAAGACTGTCTTCTCACAAAGTAATACTACTTTGGGAAATTTCCCATTTTTCAGTCTGTGCTTTGGTCTTTCAAGTTAAGTTTTAGTAGTGTTCCAGAATTGATGATGAGATGGATTTCACAGTGGTGATTTCAGCAGTTTACGTCAGAAGAGACTGAAACAAATCTTTGTTGTTTTATTATCGATACTTGTTGGTGTATTAGCATTTATAGTAAAGAAAGAAAAATTGCTATATGCTTGTGTTTTGTCTCATAGTGTTTCATTTTGAAAGGCCTGTCAACATCTAAATGCAAGATGCAGTTTTACCTCCATCTTCTGTTTTCTGTTGATCAGTTTTATGGACTGTCAGTTCCAGTTCTCTTTATTATTTGCTTTTGAGACCTTTTTGATATCTTTTTTTCCCTTTTCTTCCCATTCTGTCCCCATCCATCTCTTTCCATGTCTGTTGTATCTTATCCACTTCCATGTCTATTGCTCTAAATCAGACTCTTGTCACTTTCTGCTGAGATTCTTGTAATATCTTTCAAACTAGTATCACCCACTAGTATCACCTCTATTTTCATCCACATAACCCATCAAGCTAACTTTTTGAAACATACATCTGTTTTGGATGACTCTGCTTTGTTTCCAAAGAATACCTTCTATTCACTCAGAATCATCATTGCATTCTCATTTTCTATCAAGGAATTCAGGGTCCTTATTCTGATACTCAAGGCCTTTGGTACTGGTGTCCAACGACTACTCACATATTTAACATCCCTCCAAACTAGAGTAATTCTTTTTTTCTGTTCACATCTCTTTTTTTTCCTTCCTGTACACTTCTTTTATTTGCTTACACTTTTCCTGTGGCTGGTACATTGTTTCACTCTGTTGCAGCACATCTGACCCTTGTCCATCTTGTACTATCCAGCAGCAGTGTCATCTAACAGCAGTCATAATTCCTTTTGAACTTACATAGCTTTTAACTATGTCTTTTAAGTTATTCACCATTTCCTATTGTGCTTATCTTTTCCCAGTAATTTGTAAACTGATCCTCAACTTTGTTTCTTATGATACCTCTGTTAAAATTTGCTTTGATAAAATACCACAAACTCAGTGACTTAAAACACAATTTATTATCTTAACAATTTTGGAGGTCAGAAGTCCAGTGTCTGTCTTAGACAAGTAATCAGCAGGACTGGCTCGTTTTAGAGATTCTTGAGGAAAATCCTTCTTTTTTTTCCTTTCAAACCTGGAAGTTTCCTGTATTCTGACTTTAGCCCCAGCCATATAGCATCTTCTTTGTGACTGTTTCCATTGTCACATCCTCTCCTCTGACCGATCCTCCTCCCATGAATAAGTGTGCTGTGCTTACTTTGGGCCCAATGGAAAATCCAGGATAATGCTCCTGTTTCAAGGTTCCTATTTAATTACATTTACCCTTTGGTGTGTAAGGTGACATATTCATAGGTTCCAGGAATTGGGACATGGACATGTCTTGTGGGAGGGAGTCCAGTCATAATTCTGTCTGCCATAGTACCTGACATTTTCCTGCATACAGTGGACGTGCTTACCAACTTTAATGAACGTTTGGCAAGTGCAGTACATGAATACTTATATATACTTATACAGAGCAACAGTCAGCTCTTTTTTGCTGGTACCTCAGGCTTAAGTTTCAGAAACCTATAGCAGAAAATTTAACTCTAAGGCTTATTCTTTACTTTGAATTTTAATTTCAAAAGTAAATCTTGTGATTTTTTTTTTTTTTTTTTTACAAAAATAAATGTTATAGTCATAAGCCTTGGTAGCATTAGTTGATTTTAGACTCTATAGTGGATTTCTGTTCTGGAGTGAGTTGCTGGGAACTCTGTTGATTTGCAAAAAAAGCATTTTCCAACTTACCAAAATAATTCCAAAGAAAATTATAGTTATCTCAGTTTATTTGTTTTATATCATATGTACCACTTCTATAACACCTCAAAGAGAATAGTAGGTGCTATATGATCACATGTCTCTAGAGTTGACTATAACTCTTAAGTATCATTCTCAGTAAGTAGTATGGTCTTTTTTTTTTTTTTTTTCTCCAAGATTGATTGATTTATGCATACAAGAACTCGGGTACAGGCCAGAGGTGTGAGGGTGAGAGGATTCACCAAAGACACGGTGGAGAACAGAACAGGCAGATTGACTGAAGTACACTGCTGAGGGGAGCAAAGGGGAGGCAGAAGAGGCCTGCTCCGCCATGTGGGTCACCCCCCCAACCAGGGGTCGGTCTCAATCTGTAGTGGCTGTGGATGCTTCATAGTACGATGCTTAATCCTTGCACCATGAGGGAGGCCCCAATGTGGTCTTTTTTAATGAGTGAAAATGATGGACTTTGTATTTGAAATAAAATTTTTGACATACTTTTTTAAAAGCTTTATGCATACAAGAACTGGGGTGTAGGCCAGAGGTGTGGAAGGTGAGAGAATCCACCAGAGATGGTGGGGAGCAGAACAAGTGGATCTACTGAAATACACGGCTGAGGGGAGCAGTGGAAGAGATAGGAAAGGTCTGCTGCGCCATGTGGGTTAGCTTCATGGCTGGGGATTGAAGTCATGCTGCAGTGGTTGGCAATACTTAGACAGCACTGAAACTTTAACCTCTGTGCCACTATAGAGGCCCCTGTACTTGAATTTTACTTAAGTTGTAATTGAAAGGTAAATGATACCAAAGTGTACTACGTTTATACTAAAAGGTTTTGTTTAATCTTAAAATTCATAATACCATGAACAGATTTTTGAAAGTGTTAAATAGTAATACTGTCCCTTACCAGTAGGAGGTGCTATTCTTTTACTAATAATTGCACTCTTTCTGACTTCTAAGTTATTTTAATTTTTATTATTTGAGGAAACCATTATGAATTTTTGTCATTTGTGCCTTAACATTTTTTAAGTCTTTTTGTAAGCTTTTCAGTTAAGGTGATTAAACTATGACATAAATTTTTTCATATAATTTCAGATTTACAAAAAGTTGCAAGAACAGTATAAAAAGTTTTTCACATACCCAGATTTTGCAAATGTTGACATTTTACATCATTTGCCCTATCCATTTTAAGCCATTTGCTACTATAGATGATTTTCTTGTACCTTTGAGTGAGCATTTCCTTAAAAGTGATATCTTACATAACTATAGTACATTTATCAAAATCAGTAAGATAACTTTAATTCAGTATTATCTGTGGATATTGCTCCATTAATTTGTTCTTTCTAGCAAAGAGGGGGAGGAAGCAATTCTGGATCATGCATTACTTTAATTGTTATATATTTTTGGTCTCCTATAATCTGAAACAATTCCTTAATTTTTACCTATGCTTCATGACACTGACATATATTTTATGGAATGTCCCTCAGTCTGAGTTTGTCTATTTCCTTGTAATTGGATTCAGGTTTTACCCTTATTTAAAAATAACACAGATGTGATGGTGTGTTGTTTTAAGTGCATATTTGGAGGGGTGTGTGTCAGTGTGGATTCTTGCTTGGTGATGCAGGAGTTGTCTTAGCAATGGCCTGAGTTTGATCCCAGCCAGGGAGCTAATCCACATATGGCACAGCAGACCTTCTGTCTCACCCGCTGCTCCCCTCAGCAGTGTATTTCAATAGCTCTGTCTGTTCTGCTCCCCTCTCTTTCTTTAGTGAATTCCCTCCCTGCATCTCTGGCCTACACCCCAGTTCTTCTATGCATAAATAAATAAATCTTAAAAAAAAAAATAAAAGTAGGTCCTAATCCTTTTTTGGCACTATATGTTTTGTTTTCACTGTTTCAGATTGTGGAAGCTCCTTTAAGCAAATTTAAATTTTCATGCTTTTATTTTCCCTTTTGTTTTGTTAGCAAATCCTATAAACCAGAGGTGGCATTGTGTTTATAAAGTCTTTGAATGTATTAGTATTCTGAATTTCAAAGTCTCCATGAAAGCAGATCAGGTTTGTCTATGATGGTGTATTCAAATTACTGATTTGTCTCTTAAAAAGGAAGGTTTTAGGTTCTATTGAAAAGATGTGGCCAGAAACTTACTTTTTAGTGAGTCTGTATTTCATGAAACTTATACTTGCCCTCCTGTTCTTTTGCCCCAAGCCGTAAAAGCAGACTTTCTCTCCTATACTTGAGACAATATTTGAAATGTATTACTTTAGAAATGTTAATGAAAAATATATTTGTCAGGTATTCCAGTAATTGTTTCAGCTTAACCAAAAAGCTCTTAGCATGTGGTCTTGTTTTTTTATAGCAAAAAATAATTTTAATTAGATGAGTTGTCTTATGCTTATAATCAGTTTGGCTCAGTTAAGGTCAATAAATAAGTAGCATTTGTTTAAAGTTCTATAAATTGTATTTTTACCTATTTCTACAGCTGAAAAATACAAGGACTCATCACCTGATAATACAAAAAACACTGATAATGCAGCTAAAAATGCAGAGCCATTGATCAATTTGGATGGTATGTATTTAATGCAAATCATCAACACATTTGTTCCCTAAATGCTTTTTTACATCCTATTTAGTTTAAGTAAATGAAGACTGTTTCATGTGGACAGCATTCACAACGTTCTATTCTTTGCTTTTTCCTGCCAGTTACAACATGCTTTCCCCTTCCTCTTGTAGTTGAATGTAAAAATTCATTGTAGGTGAATGTTGAAATACTGTTCTTTGATCTGCTTATAGCTATTTAAGGATTTTGATTTTTTTTTTTTAATCATGATGGTGATTGCCTTCCTGTGAGCTTAAAATATTTTTTCTAATCTGATTACAATGAGACAGTGGTAAAATTTTTTAATTATTTTAATTCCAGTTTACAATCACTTAGACTGTAATAATGTGTTAAATATTCCTTCACTGACTGACTGACCTATAATTTGTGAGTTATCCTTATGAATCAATAAGCTGCTTGGACACTGCAAAGCTACGGTTTAGAGAAATAGTATTGGGAAAACTGTCCATCGACAGGTTCTATGCTTTAATAGCTCTGGGAAGAAATCTTAATTAAAAGCAGTACATAAATGGACTTTACAAAAATGTCAAAGAACAAAACTAGTGTGAATTAATATGGTCTTTATTGGCTTGTTCAGTGTGGCTGATTAATAAAACCATTTAGCTCATCAATCTACCTTATGATGATGACCTACACTACTCTTGTTGACAGTTTTATTTTCATTTTAAATTTATTTTCTTAAATCATCTTTCTGTAGTTATTGCTCCCCTTAAGTGTGGCCTTCCCACCAATAATCCACCCACATATCACCACCCAGCTCCCCTGTGTGTCCGTCTCCTGTTCCAATCATACCCGTTCCTCTCCTGCTGCATAATGTAAATTGATAGCCCTCGGGCCTTGTTCATATTAAAGATCTGTTGTTACTAGAAAACTAGATATTTTTGTTATATGTTCACATATATATGTAGTTATGTTTTTTAGCTCTAAGTTGCTATTTTTAATCTTTTATAGTAACTAATCCAGACTTTAAGGCTGGTGTTATGGCTTTGGCTAACCTCCTTCAGATTCAGCATCATGATGATTACCTGGTAATGCTTAAGGTCAGTTTCATATTCTTAATTTGACAGAAGTTCTTTGTTTTGTTTTGTTTTCTAAACACCTGTTTTCTAAAAATTAGCCTGTGTTTGGTATTTAAATTCATGGTTGAATGGCTGTGTGGTACATAAAGCAAATTTCATCTTTGGTGATAACTGATATCAGAATACTTACTCTGTGCTTCCCACTATACTAAATCCTTTGCAAAGATCATCTTTCATTCCTCCCAATAATCCCAGAGTTAGGAGGTGGTTTTTTTTTAATGTGTATATGAAATAATTGAGATTTAGAGTAGATTGTGTTCAAGATAACATTATTTGAAAATGTTAGAACCAGGATTTTGATCTAGGCACTCTGATCTCATTCATTTTTTTTATCACCTCAGTGTAATCAGTCCTTTTTGAAGATTCATGGTCTGTATTGAAAATGGAAATGCCAAATTAGAAAGGTGAATTCGGTCAAAAATATATACCCAAAAATATCTTTGAGAAATGATTGTTTCTGCTGTTCAAGTCCCCCATTCTAGGTAGGCCACTCACATTTATCTTACTTCAGGGACCCCAGAGAGGAAATGTATACTCAGTTTCAGGGGACTTCACACTAATTGATTGACATTGTGGTGGGTGGTGGTGGGAGAGCTAAGATGTTAGACTTGGAGATTATTTGAAAAATTAGAGCATTTGCTACACCTTGTGCATGAAAATTACCTTTAATTACTCTGTAGTAAGTTGAATAAATAAATTTTACTCTACCCATAAGCCTAGTAGTAGGTGGCAGTTTCACAAAGTGTAAGGACTTTCTCTATGCTGAATTTAAATGTTAACTTGGATTTTCTCACCTCAGAATGGATTTCAAGAGAGAAAAATTTGGTATTGGTGAAATTTAGTTCTTTAAAAGCCTTGTTTCCTCCTGAGGCAATCATGTAAATTGCTTTGGAACAGTTCTACAGTGGCCATGTCAGCTTTCTTCATAAACTGAGAGGAGAAACAGACAATGCATTGCATATTTGGGGTGCTTTCCTTAGTATAAAAACCCTTTGAAAAAAGTATAAATCAGCTATAATCAGAAGCTTCATAGAATTCTAATCAGCTGCATGTTTGTCCTTTGTTATTTTTAAGAAGCATTCAAACTATGCATGACAGTATGGACTGTGGCTTCAAAGATTTGTCAGGTGTGAGAATCTACTGATTAACTGTTTCACAGCTGGACTGTTTACTATATTTGCAATTGTTAAAGACTAGTATTTTCCCAATGTAGCATTTGGTTTGTTATTATTTAGAAGGAATTATTGACCATTTAAATTATTAGTATTTGAGATTGTGCAGGTACATGCATCTACTTGTCTGCTTAGTGATGGGGACGTGAAAAGATTTTACTATAATTGAAAAAACCAAGAACTGAGTAGGATGAGCCTTTGTGTCAAAGACTGTGTGTGTACACATGCCTGAGTATGATTATAATTTGAGTTCTTCTGAGGATATTCAAGAACCTGGTAACAATGACAGTTTTTATTTTACTATGTATATGTGTTGCCTATTCAAAAATTTCTTAATTATTGTAAGCATCACTCCACATTATTAAAAGTAATAACTTTGATTATAGTCACTTTATTAGTTAATTGGTTGGGGAGTTAATGAACTAAATAATGCTAACTTCATTAAACTAGGCATTCTTATTTTCTACTACAGAAAACAACTAATAGAAAGTAAAAACATTTTTGGCTTTCTTAGGCAATTCGCATTTTGGTCCAGGAGCGTCTGACACAGGATGCAGTTGCTAAAGCAAACCAAACAAAAGAGGTATGTGTTTTTTAATAAATTCATAAAAATATCAGAAGAAACCACTAATAATTTAGACTTTAAGTTTTGCATGCATGCTTAAAAATACCTATTTTGTCTTAAACCAGAGAATGGACACTTGATTCTTTTAATTGAAGTAACATTGCATTAGTGTATTTCAAGTGCACATCACTAAGAATGTATGTATATATATATATCCCTTTAGTGAAACGGAATTTGGTTCTTAAGCCAATTGTATCCTGTTGGAGAGGTCACTTTTTAGTGAAATGAGCTTCATATTTCTTCATACTTTAGAGAATAACAATGGCTCATCCACAGTCTACCAATATATACCACTGCAGGTATCCAGCTGAAGTTTGTTTAAAAGATTAGCCTTTCGGAATTTACTGGAAATAAAGAACATACTTTGTTAATTTTATTTTCTCACCTAAATTTTATTAGCATTCTTTTGAGAGAAATCTCTTGTTTTTTTCCATAACATGTTAGGAAAAAGTAACTTGCCTCATGTCATGTAGTTAAGTGCTTGAGCTTAGGCAGTCTGATTTGAGAGCTACTATTGTGGTAGCTGGAGGTTTACAGCAGCTACTTGATGGACCCAGGTCAAGAGTGGTAGAAGCTATATTAGAGAAAAGTAAGAGTGCAGAGTGCAGGTGACAAAAGCAGAGTCCCATTTTGTAGACTGAGAAAAACAACATGATTTTAGCTACCACAATTCCAAATTCCCTGAAATCTCGTTAACTAATAGAACAGTAGAGAGAGAATCTCCTACACTTAGCAGCAGCTAACTGCATCGATGCTGTAATGTACACCTTGGACACCACCACCTCTGTTCTAGTCCTCTTTTTGCCTCTCTGCAGTGCCTTCTGTCTTCAGATCAGCAGTGTTAAACTGTTACTAATGCAAGGGCGGTGTAGGTTCTTCTGAAAGACACTCTTACAGACTCTTTGGCTTATTGTGTATGAAACAGTCCACTAAATATTGGATTAAAGGTCAACTTATTTCACCCACACTATAGGAATAGATAGTAACTTGTCCTAGCATAATGAAATCATTCAGCAAAACTGTCTTTGGGAGGCAGTGTGCATGGGGGCATAGCCAAATCACTTCCTCTTGTGTGTAAAGTAAAATTTATAGTGCTTCAACGAATTTATCTCAAGATACCATGCTGTATAACAAAGTGGAAAAGTTCTTAGAGTTGACTGTAACGATGACATACAGGCGTTTTCAGGGGTACCTGTCTGCCTCTTTGGAGGGACTTTCTAGTGCCAGACTGATTAGAAAGTCACTCCAGTTCAATTCTGTCACCGTTTTTTCATATCCTTTCATTTCTTCATTTATATAGATATTAAAGCACATGGAACCTAGGTAGATTTGCATTAGAAGAGAGTAATTGAATAGTGACATTTGTAATAGTATTTTCACTTGGAATTTTACATAATAAAACCACCAAAAAGTCTATCCTTGTTTGTATTTAATAATTGTGACTTAATTCTGTACAGTTTGGCATCATCAGAGTTAACATCTTTATAGTATATCTGTATGTAGTCAATGTTGACTGGCTAGCTAACTGATTTGGAGTCTGTTCATTGTCCTGGACTGTTTTGAGGAAACTTTCAAGTGAACTATTACATATTAAAAAGTTTAATCAATAACATTTGAAGTATTAGTCTATTTGTGCTATTTTATTTCCCTGGTCTAAAGGATTTGAACAGGTGATGGAACTAAATTCTCAGTCCCCTTGGTAGGCAAGGTTAAAATAACTGCTTTTCAGTTTCAATTAAGAATTCTTTGTAATGGAATTTCTTTTCTTTTTTTTTAAAGGGCTTACCTGTTGCTTTAGACAAGCACATCCTTGGTTTTGACACAGGAGGTAAGTGACTGATTAATTCAGTTTTGGGAGATAGGGGACCTGTGTGAGGAAATGGTCGTTAAGTACCAAGTTACTAATTAATGCAGTGTTTCTTATAAAACAGATGCAGTTCTTAATGAAGCTGCTCAAATTCTGCGATTGCTGCATATAGAAGAGCTCAGAGAGCTACAGACAAAAATTAATGAAGCCATAGTAGCTGTTCAGGCAATTATTGCCGATCCAAAGACAGACCACAGACTGGGGAAAGTTGGAAGATGAACATTTTTAGGATTTCAGCTTCTCACTACTTAGTACCATTGGGAACTGTGTACACTCTGGCATGTGTTTGGAAATCAGATGTCACATTTTCAAGGGCAGAAAATGACTATGTTCTAGAGACTTACCATCATTGCTTTTTCTTTAATAAAGTTGGGAAAGCGGATTGTTTGACTGTTATTTAAGTCCTTTGTAGTTAGAAGTCTGTGCCATAGAGACAGTACAAATCATAGGAAAACTTTAAAATATTTTATTGGCGTAATCTAGAAATTGAGAACTGTTACATCTTTGGTATTTATAAATGTAGTAATTTCTGTGGGTAATTCTATATAGGAACTTACAGGATCAGAAAATACAAATTGAAATATTCTAGCACCTTTCAATATAAATAGAAATGTAGAGGTAAAAAAAGTCTTAGCACTTTTCCTGGGAAACTAAGTTGGTGCTTTCCCATCAGTTCTGCATTGCCTTCTCTGCTGAGGTTTATGATTGTATTTTGTACTGATCATATGTGCTTTTAATTTCTTGGTGAGAAAGAATCCATAGCAAAAGTTAGATTTAGGGTCTACACTGGGTTTTTAGCTGAATGAATTTGACCTTTTAAATATGATAAAATATTTGCAAAGTTGCTTTCAGCATGAATTAAGTCTGTTTAACTTGTTTTTTAAAATACAGTAGTAATGATTGAGGTATAAACTTTTCACAAAATATACTTAGTCTTTTTGCACTGTATGTCCAGGAACTTCTAATGGCCAATTCCTTTTCCACTTTCTTCACCTTTGTTTTTCAGTAAGTGTTCTTTAAGCTCCAGATTCTGATTGTAAACTCCAAGTCCTTTACATACCATATTTACTTTCTTCCTGCCAAATGAAGTGGGGGGAGGAAAACAGGTATGTTAACTGAGTTGTAATAATAGCAAGTCTGCAGCCTTTTTTGTGTATAGTTGATCTAAGTAGGCTGAGGCTGGCCGCCCCCACATTTTGGCCATTAAGTTGGAAAAGTTAAAGTGGTTCTCACCAGTGGCAGTGGCTGTTAACTGGGCCAACGAGAATCATTTACCAAATATATCCTTTTCTACCCTGTTTATCCAGAGGAGCAGCATGTTTACCTGCTGGGCAGTAGGGGTAGACCACAGTTATCCCGTAGAGATGAGACCGCTGCTCTGGGAGATACTCGTCAATAAACTGACCACTGTCTCTATTTATTGATATAACACCATCCCTGGTAACAGAAAGCAAGAGTGAGTTCACTGGGTTTTAGGTTGGCTAGAAAGTTTCAACAGAGGACTATTTTGTGCCAACTTTATAGAAAACTTTTCAAATCAACCATGTGAATTTTGGCTCATTTAGATTCAGAAGATAGTCTGTCAGCAGTCCTCAGGCTATCCTCAGACCTTGTTAGAAATGCAAATTCATGGAGCCTATTACAATAAGATTTTTTTCCAGTATGGAACCCAGCAATATATCTTAATGAGAACCACTCATCCAAATCAGTGGTTCTAAAACCCCCCTAGTTGCACAGTAGATTCACTTGAGCCATTAAAATATTGATGCCTGGGCCTCGAGCCAGACCGGAAGGGTTAGTAGACCAATGGCAGAAGCCTTTGAGATTTTTCTTTGTATTCCCCAGTTCCTCCGCACTGGACGATCAATAAGACTGCAATGTCATGTTTAAAATAAACATAACCATATATACCTAGTAGTAAACCTCGACGTACCACTTAAGGGTAGTTTTATTCTATGAAAATGAAATTTAGATTATTTTCTGGATGGTTGGATACCAAACATCTCTGCCTATTTTAAGCTATACGTAAACAATTGAATTAAGTAATGTAAAACTATGACTTTAACAGCAGTAACATTGAATGTTTTCTACTAATGAAGAGATGATGAAGTAAAAACTGACTAGAGGGCTTAAATCACTGACATTTGGTAAAACGAGTGGTATGTCCTCTAGAACAGTCTGCCTTATCAGGCTTGTCCAGAGTTGGGCTTACCTCCTCCAGTCTGTGTGGTAGAAGTGATCTGTGTAGCTGACAATACTGAAGGGGTAGTTGAGGTTGTTTTGAATGACACGTCGCCCAGTTCCGTCAGGTAGTGTACACTCCAGCTTTTTGGTTCCTTTTACGACATCAGGAAAAAATGAGAACCATCACACTTTGAAAATAAAAAGCTTTGCCAAAATAGTTGCAGGTAGAATCTTCTCAAAGGAAAAATGTTATTTTATTTCCACTTGCAGTTAAATTGGAAACTAAAATTTCCTGTTTAATACTCTTCAGTTTGTTATGCTACTCTATTGTATAATTGAATACATAGAAATTTGACAATTCAATGAAACTTACTTAAGTAGGGCATTAAAGATGACTGTCATAAACAGGACATCTTGATAAGTACTTGCCACTGTAAGCAATGTATAAAATAGCTAAGGTTGCCCTTAAACTAAAATCCTGCGTTTTTTAAAATCATTTTCAAGGTAGGAATAAAAAGTAAAATGGTTACATGGCTCGTAGTTTTTCAATGTAAAGGAAGCAGTCTTGAGGTTTTTATAGTAGCTCAACAAGCCAAGAATTTCCCTGAGTTTCACACTTTTGATGGAACCCTGATTTAAATTTCAAACACTTGTAAAAATGTACCTGTTGCTTAGACACCCATCTGCATGATAGCTCCTTTTAGATTATAAATTCCTTAGGACAATCTTTTTTGTATTCTTTAGCATATAGCTTGCTACACAACGTATTTTCAACTGTACTACTGATAAAATCACAACACAAATACATTACTTGGATATTGATAACCCGAATTTCTGAAGGAAGGCAATCCTGCTATATCACTTTCAAAGAAAAGACCTCAGCATACTACCCTGCTCACTGTTTGAATAACCAGTATTTATTCTAATGACAAAAAAAATCCCCTGCACATTTATTTGTATTCCTATATCTTCAATATAAGAAATATGGGAAGTGTTCATGTAGGGCAAGTACTACAAAAATGAGTCAGACATAGTATATATAGCTCAAATTTTACTGCCTATTCACAGTCCCCTCCCAAAAACACCCCAAGGAATATATTTTAAAAGGCACTGCAAAGCATTCTTTTAAAAGTTAATACATAAAGGCATAATCATAGACTGCAGTGTTATATATTTAAGCCCGAAATTCTAAATGATGGGATTTGGTTTTGTTATAAAATCTGTTAGAGGGCTCACACACGAAAACGAAGCATTCTGTGTTTTTGTACCATCAGTAGTGTTACCTGCATCAGCCCAACAGAGCATTTTGGAGAAAGGGTCAAAGGTTAAACCATTTGGTAGTCCGATGTCTTTGTTCACCAAAATTCTTCTGTTTTCCCCATCTAAAGATGATGTTTCAATTTTAGGAGCTTCTCGATTCCAATCTGTCCAGTACAAGTTGCTGTGGATAAATTCAATGGAATAGAGAAAGATACATCTTTCTTAGTGTGTACAACCCAAACTTCAGAACCACATTTGAGGCTTTTCACTAATTATTTGAGTTTAAAAAACGATTGCTGTAAATTAAAAATTTTCCTTACTATTTGAGGGATCTTTGAATTTCATTTGCTAGAAGCCCCATTAGTTAAGGCAAAATTTTCTTCAGTTAAAAGCCTTCTTGGTTCTAACAAGTACTGTAACACTGACCACGTCCCACTTAATAGCTAAGTGTAGTGACTCATGAATGGAAAACCTTTTTCTCTTAACTTTGGCTACAATGGAAATGGGGCCAGAAAAGAATGCTGAGTATTTGAGTTTTGCTTCCTTGTACCATAATGTATATGAACCCTACTGTGATTTCCTAATATATTGTTGACGGAGGTTTGCCTCATCTAGTTTGTGATCTCAGACAGGCCCCTTGTCTGACCATTTGACCCAAAGTAGTGCCAGACCCTCAATGTTCTCTATCCAAGTTCACCTTTCTGGTAGCTAAGGAGACTGTCTCCTTTGGCTGCACCATGTAAGTCTTTGAACCGATGGTCAGTGCAAATAATTGTTTAGCCTTCGTTTACGGTCGTACGTCCTCTAATAGAAAGTCAGCTCTGTGAAAGAACAGATAGGGTCTGATCTTTATCCACAACGATGCCTGGCACCTAGATCTTCAGTAAATACTGTTGACGCAGTTGAGCCTTCATGTGCTTCTGACCCTCCCCACACTTTTATGTAAGATCTAAGGGCTTCAGATCAGTATCTACAGGTAATAGAAATAAATTCAGCTGACCCTCTGATTGGATCCACAGCAATGGCTCGGGGGTTCACCAGGTCGGTGTGGAAAAGGACCTTGCGCTCAGAGCCATCTAGCTTGGCCTTCTCTATCTTATCCAGACCGCTGTCCGTCCAGTACATGGTTCTACGGAAGTGATCAATGACAAGGCCTTCGGGGCTTATGAGACCTGGGAATAAAACAAAGGCAGAATTGGCACAGTTGCAGGGTGTGGAAGGCAAACGTGAAGTGTGATCCATCTGTTATGTGAATGGTTAGGTGATCCCTTGTTTGAAGAGTCCTGACAGTCTCTATTCAAAAGAACCAAGTTAAGGAAATTTTCTGCCATATCTAGTTATCTCTAGACTAACAGACCTGCCCACTTGATGGCACCTATCCCTAGCATGGGACCAGGCAGCATAAACTGGCCTCTCCCTGAATTCTTAACTTCCTGTGAGCCCTTTCTGTTGAGAAACAAGACTTCAAGAGAAAATGCTCACAGTAAGATTACCTCATACCTTCTGTTTACAGAATGGCTGGTTGGTTTAGCTAAATAAAGTGATTTGCTAGAACTTAACCTCCCCTGTTAGATGAAGATCAAGACTTTGTTATTGAAAAAAAGGCAAATAATTTGCAGGTAGTAGAATCAAGTGTCTTCTGGGTGAAACTGCTGACCTGAGTTAATGATCGTCTCTGGCTCTGCTCCTTGTTCCAGACTGGCACGGCTAATTGTCCGTCCAGCAACATCTGTCCAGTACACCATCCTTTCCCGGCAGTCATAGTCAAGTCCCACGACTATCGAGCCCTTCATGGACCAAAACAAAAAGTTGGAAGAATTAGGATTTCCCATAGTCCATGCTCAGCTCGCTCACTCATGGCTGGCTACAATTAACAACTCTGTACAGTATTCTCTTGGCAGCTAAGGAGTGTGTTTAGACAAGTGAATTGCAGAGGTGGCCTTACTGGCTGTGTGTGTGACTTTAATACTTAACCTCCATGCCTTGGTTTCCTCATCTACAAAGTGAAGATAACAACAGCACCTGCACTTCATAATGGCTATTATAAAAATATAAATATTTGAAAGGGTCCTAATCAGGACTTACTATGCACTAATAAACACTGGTGGTTGCGGTATAAGAACGAAGGTGATATAATGAAAAGAAAAAAAAAATCAGCCCTTTTTGTGGTAAGATCAAACATCAGTCTCACCAAAGTCCTTAATATTTTATTAGGCTCACACTGATTCAGTGTTATCAGTACATTTTAAAAGAGCCTTTCTAAAATTTGCCTACACATATTACAATCTAATCTTTCTCCTCCCCTATGAGTGAGTCTTTTCCTTAACCTGAGGTAGTCATTTATACCACATCCTTCCTTCTATTACTACTACTGGAGTCTTCACGAAAGAGTCTGAAATTTGATGGGTGGAGTTGGGGGGTGGTGATCACCCAACCTCATTAAAGAGATCATCCCTCCTTCCATGTTGCTAAGTAAAAGACTAAATAAATGTTTTGTGAATGCTGAGTCTGCTCTTTCTTTCCAAAACTCCACACCGTACTTGTTTCATGCAATTTCGAACCCAGTCTGCTACTTTGAGAAGCCCAGCAAATGTACAAAGCCAACATCTTTGGGCCATCTGGCTGCCTGAGTCACGCCAGCTCTCTGCTTGCCTAACAAAGTCTCTGGGGCTACTTGGGCCTCTGGAAGAGGAGTCAAGATAAGAAGCAATATGAAGTAGGATTTGGGCCTCTGGAAAAGTGCGCAGTTTTTATGGCAGGATCTCAAGGTCGAGTACTATTTTGCTTGAAAAGAGGTCTCTCTTGGCAAGAGGACACACCCATATGGGATTCCAGTAACCCAGGGAATCATGGGGCCCATTAACCCATGTAATGATTTAAAAGTTTCAGGGAGAACATCTCTGTTGAACTAAATTTTCCCAAGATGTACTACACTCCATGCTCCATTTCTCTTAATTCCATCACTACCACCACCACCTCTACAAGTTCAGAAATTCAGTGGAGTCATGACATGACTAGATGGTTGGTGTGGAGTGTTTATAATTTCTTAGTTTCTGCCTCTTAGAGAAGCTCAAAAAACAGCTTGCTACTATTTGCCAAGCACATAAAAACTCACATCTTGAAAAGAAAATAAAAATGCACCTTTTGCTGATTAGCTGCTTGAAAACATTTTTGGAACCAGATAGGAATTAGTTCATTAACAAGAGTACACTTGAGTCCTCAGTTAATGTTGATAGATTCTTGGAAACTGACTAAGCAAAGCAACATTAAAAACACATCCTCATGTTACTTAAGTAAAAAAAATTAAGTAAAATAGAAAGTTTCTCTAATGTTACTTTGTTCAACATCGGCTATACATCTCATCAACATAATAGTGATGCTGAAGGAAATGATGTTTATTGTACGTTTCAGAGCTTTCTGGGGAATTCTCTATTTTAGAGAAAAGAAATCTCTTCCAAATGGAGAATCGTGGCAATAGAGAGACTGGTGACTCAAAGGGTGGCACGCACCCTCTAGGGAAAGCTCAGTCCACTCCTTTCCTAGCATCTGGCTTGTTTCGCCCAAATCTTCATCTCTGAAGGAGTCAGAGAAAAAATAGACTGATCAACAGAACCAAAAAGGGAGGGGACTGCAACAGTGAGGTGGTCATTAACTTCCACTTGGGATTCTCAACTGGTCATAGAAACCACCCCCTGCGTAGAGTCTTCCAGTCATTTGATTTCCAGGATTTCTAGTGATGTCTGCAATAGAGAGAACCTAGGGTCTTGGCTAAGCTTCTGTCCAGTTTCTCAGATCACTATTCTCCATGTCCTGACAACTCTGAAATTCTTTCCACTTACCTGAAAGCATGAATCAACTAGAACTTGACCTTGGTCAGCCATGACTCCAAGCAGCAAAGAATCCTACTTTCTGCAGGGATGATGTCAGGCCCGTGAACATGAACTGCAGTCCAGATACCCTTCAGGCCCTCCCTCCCTCAGCCCTTGCCCAAGGAGATGACCCGCTCTGGGCCCCCAGAAGGCCCCAGAGAGCCTCCCTCCCCACAAAAGAAATCCACTTTACATGCAGTGACAGCAGGGTCTTGGCAGCATCCTTTTGAAGCCTGGTACCATTCAGGGGCAAGTGGCCTATCTGCTGGCCCTGGGCATACAGTAGGAAGGTGCCCACAGACGGGGGGGTCACATCAGGCCGGGGTGTGGGCCGGACCGTGGGTGGAGCAACGGTGGGTATACCTGGCATGGGTAAGAGTGCGGGGAGGGTATGAGAAGAGAAAGGGATATAGGGTGGTGGGAAGAGGAGAAGAAAAGTTATTTTCCCACATACCAGAGTCTCCAAAACATAAAAAGTTCTTCACCCTAGACAGACGTACTCCAGATGTTCCTTGAAAGAAATTCTAATTCCTAGATTTTTTTCCCAAGGATCAATTATGTAAATCTGCCAATTACGAAGGAGGAAGACAACAAACCATCGCCCTCAGAACAAAGCAGATTTTTTTTTTCCACTTTAAAGGAAAAAAAAATAGCTAGAACTGTGTCAGCTTTTCTTTGGGACCCCAGGGTGACACAAGTCCTTTTTCACCCCAGGCTGGGGAGGGGGAATAATTGCATATTTAGCTGAGTTCCAGATGTTCTAATTACAGAAACTGCTAGAGACAAAAGCATATGTTAAATCCAAATTGGGATCTTGGCTGGACCAGATTGCAAATCAACACATTTCCTACACTACTTCCTGTGGCACACCTTACCCCAGTGGACAACAGCTCCCTACAGAAGCACCTCCCGTGCAGCTGAGGGCTATCCTGGGTGCTTACATGCAGGGATGCTGCCTGGCTGGGAGCGGGTGCCTGGCACCTCTCTGCCGTCCTTGTCCACACACCAGCAGAAGTCACTCTTTCCGTGGCACTGCAGGGGAGTGAAGTGGCCCAGCTCATCGCACTGGGGCACATACTGGTCATCCCGCGGTGGGCCGCCATAATGCTCCAGCAGGCTCTCCCTCCAGCGCTCACAGATGGTCTGGGGCCTCTGGGTGGGCTCTGAGCAGATGGGGACAAAAAAACCTTTGTTTGTAAGCCAAGGACAATGCAATATGCAGATCCAGATCACCCCTGCCTGGCCACCTGGCCTTCCTCCTACTATCCATTAACAAGGCCCCAGCCAAACATCTGGATTGTGGACCAGAGCAGAGAAGTGCTCGAAGTTCTCTTTGGGAATCAAGAGGAGGGTCGTCCGAATGGGGAGACTGTCATCAAGGCCGTCGCATCAGGACAGAACAGGGATGATCTCTCTCAGGGTGCCAGGCCTCTGCTGACAGAGCACGTGGGGACTGTCCTTGGCACTCAGTGGTCTGCATGATGCTTAGAGTCAGTTATTTTCCCACTTGCTTCCAGCCCAAGACCTGCCTCTGCGAGGGCTATCTGGAGATCGGCCAGTATACGACTTAGGAAGTATGACTGGATGCCATCCTTCCATGACGCTTAGCACCTGTCCATGGGAATCCACACTAAGGAAAAGCAAAACTTATTGTGGTAATGTGTTTGAGCACAGTGGCAAGCACCTTAACACAGACACAGGCCTTGGCCACCTGCTTTTGGATGATCTCAAAGCTGAATCTTTCTGCAAGCTCCAGCTTCCCACCATGTTGCTCTGTCCCCTTTTCTCCGCACCTTCCCTCTCCTCCCTCACAGCTCACCACCATATTTAAACTTGTTAACTTTTTTCACACAGCAGTTTCTCTGGCTACAGTTTTCTTGAAGATGGCTAAGACTAGGTCCCAATGACTCCGCTGCAGACTATAGAAGTAACTTGTCCAGCCAGGTTGAAGGATCAGCAAAGGGAACTTAATAGAAGGTGCCTGGTGCCTGTGATGTGTAGAATCATATGGCAAGGTACCTCCTCGATACAACCATTTGCCCATATAATAGAAGTCTCAGAGAAAAGTTGATAAAAACTGAGTCCCTGTTTCCCCCCTCAAAGCTGCTATCCCCTCATCTTTAACCTGTTAGTAAACTGTACCTCCATCTTTGGATTGGTCAGGCCCATCATCCATGACTCTTCCTCTCACTTTCCACATCTGATATTTCAAAAGATCAGGTCAGCTCTACCTTCAGCTTACATTCTGAATATATTCGCTTTTTACCTGAATACTCCACTCCCCTGGTCAAGCTCCCATCACCTGGTGCCAGGGTTGCTACAGTAGCCGCCTTACTGGCTGCCCTACCTATACCCTCTTCTCACCTCACAGTGTAAGATCAACCAGCAGCCAGAAGAACCCTCTAAAGCACAAAGTCATTTTCTACCTCCTTTAGTGTCTTCCAAGAACAAAATTAGAAACTTCATTTGGGCTCAGCATTTACAACTTCCCTCTAGGAAAGCAGGATGAAGGTGAACAGAAGCCTAGAGCCCAAACCCACCACAAAACACCATGTCTGGGGAACAGTATGCCTCTGTAGCTCATCCCCGTGAGAAGCAAATCTCTTTAAAACATCATGGAGAAAATAAAAGTCTGACTTTCTCATCCAGTTGTGTCTCAAAGAATCCAGAAAGGAAAATGCCACTTCCTCAGACAGCTGCTAGCCACTGCAAGATAGGATTCCCTGGACAAATTCCCAGTGCCGCCCAGGTCCACATTCCAAACTCAGAAGCTCCTTCTCAATCCAGGTGACCACGCAGTGAGGCACATCTCTTTGGGATGCAGACACAGCACAGTCAGCCTCTGGGAAATGGTGCCTCATGTCACTCGTGTGTGGGCAATCCTCCCGTTCCTTACTATTTGGAACTATTTCTCAGGCCAGCCACGAATCTATTTCTCTTCTGTTTCTGGTTGGCAGGGTTTGAGATACTTTGAGATCCTGGGCACAATATGTTCTCTCCCCCTGCAAGCTGACCCCATTATGCAGATGAGACTCATCAGAAATGGCAGCCACGGCCCAACCAGCGCCAAGGGAGAAGTCTGGGCCATGGGAAAGTCTGCACCAAAAGAACGAGTCCCTCTTTTAGTCATTAACTTCTCATTCTCTTGGCTCCCTTTTAAATCATTGTCCTTAACACATGCTTGTCTTAATAAATTTAATAGAATTCTGAACTGTTGCCTTAAGGCACCTCCCAACCATCTGATGTCTTCAAATTCCAGCTGGAGCTAGAACTAAGACTTTTTAAAAAGTAGGCAAGAGTGAAACAGGATTTCTCTGTATTTTTTTCAGACCTGCAAAATCATTTCCCAAAAATAGGGACAGAGAGGAACTAGGAGTGTCACTGAGGAAACCAGCATATACATCTAGATCAAGCATTACAAATTCATGTGGACCTTTGAACCAGCAATGGCCTGGCCATCAGTTAACATGTAGTGGATTTAAACTAACAGTAATTCTCCAGCCATTCTTACTCTCATTAAAAGCCAGTATTTTAATAATATTTATTGAACCCTTTTTAATAGTGAAAATGGATCTTTGAATAGCAAGCTTATGGACAGAGGAATCATTTTGGCTAAGAGTGTTACAACAACAACTACATTTTTCATAGTAAAGTTCTTCTGTATTTAAAAAAGTTCTTCCCATCTTTGAATAATTCCAGAGAAATCTGCCGTGGCAACCTGTGGCTGACATGAACTGTGAGCCCTTGATAATCACAGCCCTCGCCTGAATGTGGTCACAAGGTTACCAGATGTGTCCAGCATTCAGGCCACCAAAAGAGACCCAGAGTCTCTCTGGGAGAAGGCTGGGCCAAGAGTGAGTCTATGGTGATGTGTTGGGCCTGGCTAGAGTGAATTGGGGTTATCAACTTAGGGAATTAGCTGGATTCACCCAGAAGTGTCATTAACACAGACTTCAGACTGTTTCTTGCAGTTCAGAAGGCAGAGTTAAGGGATATAAAATTATATGAGAAGGCACATAGCCTTCTGGACAAAAGGCCGAGTGGCAAGATTTTCTAGCTCAAAGATCTCTCTTGACATGAGATCCAGAGCTAGAGCCTCAGCCCGACTTACAGCTCAGTCTCATGTGTCCAGGTCTCTGTAACATGAATGTGTGTGATAGCTGTTACTCATGTAACAGGGTGATCCTCAGGGGAAGGGGAGGTGAAGCTAGAGAAGTCTGGGTTAAGGAAGGAGATCAAGAAGAGGACCTAAAGGAGGCACATGGAGCAAAGAGAGGTGAAGAAGCCACATTTGCTTTTGGGCCATGAACTTGTACTAGGACTTGGGGGACAAGAAGGAGACATGTAGACAGAAATGTGGTTGAGAGACCTATGGAAAGACTGACAGTGTCAATCTATCTTCACTTGGGTTTTGATTTTGTTCTTTTTTCCAGACCTGCCTGCCCTCTTCTGCCTCTTCCCTAGGGATCCCTAAGGGAAGGTCCCTCAGATCTGTGACAAGCTTTTAGGACTCAGTGCTTTGGGTGGCCAACCCTGTTTGGCTGAGCTTTTACCCACAAGGGGATGGATAATTTAGGGTGTTTAATTGGAAACTATTTTAACTATAGCCTTTCTCTTCTCTTTATTGCACACTTACTATGTTAAAGTTATTTTCCATTGAAGGTCTCACACAGGAGTACATTTTTGTCTTGATGTGACGGACGGCAAAAGCCACTTAAAAGCATGCAAGTTTGGGGGTCCTGGAGCGCCCCTCCTCCTGCCCAACAATACTCAGGTGAGGTGGCTATGAAAGGATGGCACTCAGTTCTGAGATGGTCTGGACAAGGCCCACCATTGTGCCAATTTGCCTGTTGAGCCGCAGGCCTTAGCTGGTACTGGCCTCTCTCCTGGTTGGCTCACCTGGTGGTCCGCAGTGCGGTGGCGTGGAGCCGGGAGGAGTCCGGGTGCCTGGGACTTCATGGCCATTGGGGTCCACACACCAGCAGAAGCCGGTGCTGCCGTGACACTGCAGTGGCAGGAAGTTGCCCTGATCGTCGCACTGGGGGATGTGGACCCGGGCACCAGGATAGGCGTACTGGGCCTGGGCGCTGCGGCGCTGGTGTTCACAGGGTTTCAGCCCTGAGGCGGTGTCTTCTGGTACCAGGGCGGAGAAGAAAAGAAATAAACACTGTGACACAGCCAGTTTTCACCAGCCAAACTCAGTCTGTCAGGTTTGCTTTCCTCTGTAACTGGAAGGTAGCATGACATGGAGAAAATAGCAAGACTGGGATCTTGGAGGCCTGTAGCTCTTCCTCTAGCTACCTATCGATAATTTCTCACTGATTCTTGCATTGTGCCCTATCAGTCTCGAGCTGACTATACTGTAATGTAGCCCCTCCCTCAGCCCTCAAGGTCCTATCATCGTGCAGTAAATTGAAGAGTAGCCCACAGCCTCCACCCAAACATCCGAAGAGAACTCCTGAGAAAAACAAGTAAAACCCCTTCCTCCCCTGCAGTCCAGAGTAGCTAACATTTAAGAAGCTTGAAACTTCATCCATCAAGGCAGGGCAGATCTTGGGTAGTTAACCAGAATAGCAACTACAATAGATGGGTGATGCCCCGAGTCCCCCAGAATGCTAATAACCAGTGAACTATCAGTAAACTAGGCAGAAGGTCACTGAAAAAAATCCAGAACTGAAAAAAATTCACCAACTAAGATATCAGACCTGGACAAATCAGTTCAAGTGCTGCAGAAAACACTCCCATCACCTTCCATTCCATTTCTGGCCTTTCAGCCTTACCTGGTGTGCACTGGAATCCATCCCCCCGATATCCAGGTTGGCAACGGCAGGAAAAGGAGCCAGGGGTGTTGTAGCAGGTAGCTGAGGGGTGACATCTGTCTTCCAAGCATTCATCAACATCTGCAGAGGTCAGGGGGAGGGGAGGAAGGACAGCGTGACCTCACTGCCTACAGTCTGCTGTTGCGTGGCCTTGGTGCACACGCGCCCATGAGGGGCACCTCAGGAGGCCTGTGGTCAAGAGCAGAAAAACGCTGACACCAATGACAGGCGAGCTTAATCGTTAAACAGTGAGTGGCGGGGCCTCCCTGGTGGCTCAGCGGGTTGAGTGCCACACTGTAAAGCATTTGCTGCATGATCTCCAGTGTGAGTTCGATCCCAAGCCAGGGAGGGGATCCAGATGGCTCAGCAGACCTCTCCCGACTCACCCGCTGCTCCCCTCAGCCATGTATTTCAGTCAATCAGCCTGTTCCTGCTCCCCACTCTGTCTCATGAATCCTCTCACCTCCTGCACCTCTGACCTGTACCCAGCTTGTATGCATGGATGGATGAAGAGATAAGTAAATAGATAAATATAAGGTGAGGAGTATGTGGGTTAATAACAGAGGGCCCTCCCTGGTGGTGCAATGGGTTAAGCAATGCACTATGAAGCAAGCCACAGCCACCACAACGTGAGTTCGATCCCTGCCCCTGGCCAGGGAGGGGACCCACATGGCGCAGCAGACCTCTCCTGCCTCGCCCACTGCTCCCCTCAGCAGTGTATTTCCATTGATCTGCCTGTTCTGCTCCCCACTCTGTCTCTGGTGGATCCTCTCACCACCTGCACCTCTGGCCTATACCCCAGTGCTTGTATGCATAAATAAAATCTTAAAAAAAAATAACAGACTAAGAATGTGCAGCATGGAAATCAGATGTGCAGTCACTGACAAAAAAAATAGCCCGCGCCTACCTCTAGGGTATCTTTCATCTCCAGTGAATTCCAGGAAGTTGTTACCTCAGACCAAACTTTAGACTATAAATCATTCATTTCCTTTCAGTAGCACTACAATAAAGATAAATATATGCAACAATGGTTTTTTTCCTTTCATTGTTGGCACTGTCTCCCTATAGATTCGCAGATGCAAAGGAGCCAGCCCATGGGCCACCAGATATTCTTTCGATTAAGTTAGAAGCACTTTCATTCTTTCCTAGTCAGAGTCCTACTTCCTAGAATGCCCAACTAATCAGAATTTTTTTTTTTTACTTTCTACTCTTAAAAGAAACGGAACGCTTTTGAAACAACACATTAACAAGAAAATCTAAAACATTCAGGCTTAGCTGTACAAATAAGTTCTTCACTTTCCACAAAGTACCCAAAGATTAACTTTCAGATTTCTCAAACTACAGCCACCTGAAACTTCAAACAAAAGCCAAATTATAAGCCTTTTATCTACTGAAATCAGCATGTACTGACAATAGCTAGGTATGTACCTCCCCGCACACAAAACAAACCCCCCGAGAGTGGAAATGTGAAGACCAATGGTTGAGATAAGCAAGCTCTGGAGACAGGAAATCTTCCCCAGTTAGAGGGAGGAGGAAGGTTGGAGATCTGGTCAAGGTTCAGCTGAAAAGCCTCACATTCCTTGATAACATCCAGAAATCACTGTGAAAGTGTGTGAGTAGGCGTAACAGTTAGATGGGATGATAGTGTGAACCTTCAAAAATAGGAGTCCCCGGCTTCCCTGGTGGCGCAATGGGTTGAGCAACGCACTATGAAACAAACCGCAGCCGCTGTAGCACGAGTTCCATCCCTGCCGCTGGCCAGGGAGGGGACCTGCATGGCTGAGCAGACCTCTCCTGCCTTGCCCGCTGCTGCCCTCAGCAGTGTATTTCAGTTAATCAGCCTGTTCTGTTCCCCACTCTGTTTCTAGTGGATCCTCTCACACACCACCACCCTCCCCCCAACCACCACACCTCTGGCCTGTACCCCAGTGCTTGTGTGCATAATAAATAAATCTTTAAATAAAAAAGATAGGAGTCCCAGAAATGAAATGCATCAACTCCCCAAAATGTGGCAGGGACACGTTGGACCCAGGAAACTGAAAGCATGAAACAGCCCTGATTCGGGCATGAATGAACCTGGGACAAAAGAGGCTCCTCCCCCAGCCTCCTGTGATCTGTGAATCTCTTGAAGGGTTACCCATCACCCTTCTATGACCAAACTGTCACCGAGGCAGCACCTCCCATGATTCAGCGGGGGTCCCCAGGAACCAGCAAGGGGAATAGACATTCTGTTCACAAAAGAGGACATTCTCACACTGTAATTAGCAAGCAATTAGCGTTCTGTTTATCCTTAATATCAGGGGAGTTTTGTCAATATAAGTTAGTTCCCTTCAGTACAAAAATTCCTGGTTATTCAAAACAACCATATTTAATGCCACCTAATGAGATGAGGTTCTGCCTAGCTGAGTAGCTGGCCGCCTTGGTCACCTGCCTTTCTACCTATAAAGGGAGGAAGGCAGTTAGAAGCTCGTGTGCAAGATCAGAGCAAACAAGGTGATCCTGTCAGCTCCTCAGTTAACCAAATACAAGCAACTACAATAACAAAAACCTATCTTCAAGAACTTTCCATTTCTTCTAATCAATTTCTTCTATATTGACTTGGCCTTGTTCTGGGCAACTTGAAGGCCCAGTTGGGGTGTTGATTTACAGCTGATGATCATTCAGCTCCTGGGCCTGGAAAAAGCTGTAAAATTGGCTATAAAACCAAAGCTATAAAAATTAACATCCAGCCAAATACGGAAATTAAAGCTTTTCATAATACATATGCTAAAAGTACTTCTAAAGGTAACAGGAACACAAGGCAATGAGAGGAAGCAGGAATTCCTGAGACACAGGGCCTATTTCTAGAAACCATGGACCAGTTTCTTGTGATTATTTTTAAACTAAGAAAGAGGGGATTCCCCAGAGCTACCAAGTTATTTATGTTCTTAAAGTCTACAGCTTAGGAATTCTGTAAGCCCTGGAAGAGCAGCCGTCCCCACGCACCCCACAAATATGAAGTCATGGGGAGCAACAGCTGCTCTGAATGCCCAGTAAGGAGAAAGTCCCTGGAGAGACAGCATCACAAGTGAGCCATCCCTGTCCCCAAGGAGCTGGAGGACAAGGCTCCCTGAGGTGCAGTCCCAGGCACTTCTCAGGAAGAACTTGCACACGGCAAAAGTGGGGTCCAGTCAACCGCCCCTGAGCTCAGTGCAGGCTGGGGCTTCTCCTCAAGAGTACGAACACTAAGGGCCGGGGAGAAATGGAACTTGAGTGAAGAACGACTCTCCCCTATTTCACAAGCTGTCAGGAATGTGGGAAGATTCTCAGCCCCTTGACCAGGGAGGAGCTTTCCCTGTGTTATTGGGGGAGGGTCTGCCTTTTCTGCCTAACCATCACTTGTTAGGGGTCTTCACAAAACTGAGCTCAAGGCAAGAATGGTCAAGGCATAGAATAGCCCTTTACTGTTTAGCTAGTGAAGGATGACTTTGTCTCACTGCATTCGCTATTCTATCATCCAGTAAGCTGGTAAAGAACCAGTTTGGAAAATGTGTTTTTAAAAAACCCTCCATTTTTAAGCTCAAACTTTGGTATTTCAACATTCTTCTCACTTTCCTATTCTCAGCCCACACCCAAAACCAGCTGAAGTCCCTTCAGTGGTTCCAATCCAACCACTGGACTATTGCTACCCATCCCCACACCCAGGGCCTAGTTTGCTTTTAAATTTCAGCAGTGAAATTTCCTAGCACCAACAGACCTTGACCCAGCCCAGACCCCAATAAAAGTTGCAGCCTGAAAGCTCTTGGTCATCACCTATTTAGTCAAGCACCCCACTCCTTGTGCCCACGTCCCTGAGTGGCACGCAGTGACCCTCCTCTCGTGATAATAAACTTCTGTTGATCCTGTTTTCTCCCTCTCCTCTGCGGCCATGCCAGCTTTACCACGCCTTACCCAACATCTACATTCTTAGAGCAGAAAACCTGAGAGAGCAGATCAATCCAAGTTCTTCCCCTCATGTCCTTCTGAGCAGTGATGGCTTTGGGTCATGGGTCACCTGCTCCCAGTTCAACTCCCCCCAGAATGGTCACAACTCAAGAAAATCTGTCCTCGCACCTTACAGACGAATGTGCTGAGAGATATCCAGCTCACACCAATACAGGTTTGGAATCAATCTAGATCACAGGAAGCTGGAAAAGATTTAACTCTGCTTGGCTAAAAGTTAACCCCTGCAGCAACTCAAGACTAGATGGAGAACTAAAGCCAAGCGCAGGCTCTCCAGGGAAACCTTTTTTTTTTTTTTAAACAAACTGGCTAGAGGAAAACCTACACCCCCTTTACTTTCCAGTGTGATGGAGTTAAATGTGTGCTTTGAGAACACACATCTCACAGCATAAAGACTTTCTATTTTTCTGTTTTAATCTATTTTTTAAATTTTCTCTGCCATCACTGGGTCTCATTCACATTGTGGCATGCCTTTAATATCTCACACACACACACACTCACAAGCACACACATTCTGCAAGTAACCCTCATGAACAGTCCCACCTGATTTACTCGTGACATAGCTGTTTAGGATAAAATGTCTGTTCAATCTTTACTACCCCCCCACCCAGCCTGAAAGCCTGGAAGGCAACTGCAGGGTAACTGACTGGGGGAGGCAGTCTCTCAGTGGTCCCCAAAGAGTGCTACCTCCTGATGCTCAGTCTTGTGAATACCCCTTCCCTTGAGAAACTTGCTTCTAACCAAGATGCTAAGACAATATAGACGAGATGTCACTTTTGTGATTACAGTTTCCATCTTGCTCATGTACTTTCTGCTACTGGCCTTGCTATAGGTAACAACCTTGTTGGAGAGGGCAAGAAGCGCAAGGTCAATTCCAGGCAACAGCCAGCAAGACCTGAAGTTCTCAGTCCAACAGAATTTGAGGAACTGAATCCTGCCAATAAGTACATAGGGTTCTTCCCCCAGTTAGGGGTTCAGATGAGACCCCGACACTGCCAGATCTCTTGATGCCAGCCTTGTGAGCACCCAAAAGCAGAGCTCCAGCTCAGCCGTTCCCAGGCCCCTGACAGAGTGACAATAAATGTGTATTGTTTTAGTACATTATATTTGGGGCTAGTTTGTTACATGGCAGGAAATAACTAACACACTGGAGAACAAACTAATGGATTTGGCATATTTTAAACTTGTGGGGTCCAAAGCAAATACCTAAAAGTAGAGAACCAGAATAAGAGAGGGACTTTTGAAAACAGCAGAATCAGCTTGAGGACAATTAATGAATAACAATACTCAAGTTCTCAACAAGGAAAAGTAGCCAATTTCAAGGTCCTCACATCACCCCAGAAAGCATCCAAAGTCTTATAGGACAACTAGAGTTACAAGAAGGGAGAGAAAATGATTCTAGAAGGGAACAGGGCAAGCAGATCTAATGTCAACTGACATTCTGATTATTGCACTCATTGTACGTAAGCTGCAGTTAATTTCAAGCAAGTTCAACCAAATTGCTTTAAATCAAAGCCTAAGAAATTAAATGTTTTTAAAAAGCATCATGGGGCCTCCCTGGTGGCAAGAGGGGTTAAGCACCACACATGAAGCATCAGCAGCCACTGCAGCATGAGTTCGATCCCTGCCACTGGCCAGGGAGGGGCCCCACATGGTGCAGCAGACCTGCCTTACCTGCTGCTCCCCTCAACAGTGTGTTTCAGTCGATCTGCCTGTTCTGTTCCCCACTTTGTCTCTGGTGAATCCTCTCACCCCACACCTCTGGCCTGTACCCCAGTTCCTGTATACATAAATAATTTTTTAAAAAGCATCATGTCTGCTAACCTAAGCAGCCAGATATTTAATTATGGAATTCTACAGACAAAATATCTTTTCTCACTTCTTCAAGTCAGAAGGATGTTAAATCATGGAATGATAAATTCCACACGGACAGGACAAGCATTATTCCCATCATGGAGCTTACCAGAAACACAGGAGCTGATGATCCTCACCCTGACCTGGGCACAGGTGCCCGAACCTACCTCATTCTAACCTGAGAAACATGAGCTCTGTCTAAAGCTGGGGGTGTTGTTGGGGGTGAGGGGGGGACAATAAAACCCAAGGTTGAAGTAAGCCATATGTTTGGGTCATCTCAATACAAACTATGTTTTCAAGAAATGGAACTGGAGAGCATCTGTAGAGCAGAAGTGGAAACAAATTCAAGCCCAGGGCCAGACCATGCCAAATCGCCTGCCACATCTGGGAAGGAGTGGACAGCTATGCTGCCCTTACACATTTGTTCTGTCCATGACTGGCTTCAGTCTGCTGGTGCCGTCAGCCTGCACTGCTGAAACCAAAGGGAAAAAGGAATGGAAGGAGGATGTTCTAGAAGCAATTAGGGAAAAGTTCAACCAAACAGAACCAAACCTCTGGCAAGGAGAAGGGACCCAGGCTGCTTAGACATTAAGTTCCCAGGAGCTGCAGGGTCATTCCTAGCCATGCACAGGCCCAAGTGCACAGGAGCAGAGATGGGCAGGAACTTGAGAAGAAAGTTTATATTCTCCAAACATTTCTTTCTATTCCAAACCCTTTCCCACCCGTCTCTCATTCCCAGTGTCTCTTTTTTCTACCATAAGTTGTATGTGATGCTGAGAACGTGAAATTGAGTTTTAATTCAATCACAGCTCATGGGTATATTAGAAACTGCTTAGTAGATTATGTCAATTTACTGAATAAAATGTCTATTAAAATCCTGCTAATCCCAGTCTGAGTTTCTTCCCAGAGTTAGACCTACTTTTTAAGTAACAACCTCACACATTATTTATGAAGTTAAATTTGAACAGTTAGCACTGTATTCTGGCTTGGTGATTTAATGAAATTCTATGTGAAGTATTAAATGTAGTTTGATTCCTGAGAGAAAAGGTTTGGATAATTACTACTATCCTTTTGTATTTATGGAGTTCTTCATTCTCTTCTCTCAGAGATAGAGAAGGTAAAAAAGAGAGACTTGTTCATGTGCTTAGAGATTACTTAAAATACTCCATCAACCAGGGAAACAGTAGCAACTAAAACTTAGGAACTGGAGAACTCAAACCATTAACTGAAGAGCTAGAAAGGCGGAGACTTCCTAGAACACCCAACCTTCCCTAAGTCCCTCTGGCCACACTAGCTCCAGGGAGCAGAAAGCAAGGAGCTGGCACTGGCTCCCCCAGATCCAGCACCACCCCCACCAAGGACGACCATGCAGTGCAGTCTCAAAATACTGGACATACAAGGACACAATCAACAATACAGTCTCAGGGAAAACACTCTTGGCTCCCCTTTTATGACTCAAAGAACACCCATTCTCTTTCTCTTTCAGCAATTCCAAGGCTGTGTGGGTCAAAGGAAGGGAGGGGCCCATTCTGAGAGAGGTGCTGGCTATGTGGGGACATGCAACTGAGGCAGACTAGATACTCACCAGTGCACACGTGTCCGTCCCCAGCGTACCCGGGCAGGCAGGCGCAGCTGAATGAGCCGCCCCCGTGGTGAACACACTGGGCCTGGCCCACAGGAGCGCAGGTGTGGCTGCCATCCTCACAGGGGTTGGTGGGGGGAGTAGTCACTGAAAAGAGAAGACGGAGATGTGTGAAGGCTCACACCTGTGAGGGAGAAGCGGCTCCTAGCACAGTGGTCTGCATGGAGGGTTCTGTCACAACTACGACTTCTTATCCCACTGAATTAAAAATTATTTTTTTTCTGTCATCATCTGGCTCTATCAATGAGTTCACTTTGAAACTCTAGTTCTTCTGGATCAATTTT
Organism: Galemys pyrenaicus; assembly: GCA_019455555.1. Classification (NCBI taxonomy): domain Eukaryota; kingdom Metazoa; phylum Chordata; class Mammalia; order Eulipotyphla; family Talpidae; genus Galemys; species Galemys pyrenaicus. The sequence goes on along the minus strand of JAGFMF010011644.1, from coordinate 2,162,133 downwards.
TAGGTCCAAAGTATATTCTTTGGAACCCTAGAAGGGGTATATTTATTCCAGATGAAGTTCTATAGCTAGTCAGGTGGGACAAGCATCTTTGAGTTCTAAATCCATTTCACTGTAGTTTGAGAAATATTTGATCTACCTACAGATGCTGGTATTTATGAGTGGTTCATAGTCTTGTTACATAATCAGGCCGATACAAGACACACAGGAATGAGTATGAGGTGGACACACTCCAACACTACAAGTGTATTAGAGGAAAACAACAAAATAAAAAGCGATACACACAGAGTAATTATGGGTTATTTCAAGGTAAACTTTTCTAGAAGACCATACAGCACTTTCTCTAGAGCAGAAGTGGAGAGATAAATAAAGTGAGGCTCAGTGCCATTTTGGTTAAAAAGAGGACTGATCCAGGGCTTCCCTGGTGGCACAAGGGGTTGAGTGCCGCACTGTGGGGATTCTGCAGCCACTGCAGCATGAGTTTAATTCCTGGCCACAGAAGGCACGCACATGGCGCAGCAGACCTCCCCTGCCTTGCCCGCTGCTCCCCTCAGCAGTGTGTTTCAGTCAATCCCCTGTTCTGCTCCCCACTCTGTCTCTGGTGAACCCTCTTTACCCCCCACGCCTCTGGCCTGTACCCCAGCTCTTGTATGCATAAATAAATAAAATCCTTAAGGAAAAAAGAAGAGGACTGATCCAGGTACTCACAGATGCAAGTGTGTTGGTCATCTGCAAACTCATAACCACTCCGGCACTCACACCTGTAGCTTCCCGGCAGGTTGACACACACAGAGTTGGGGCCACAGCGATGGAAGCCTGTTGCACATTCATTTACATCTAACAAGTAGTAAGGACAGAAAAGTAGTCCTTAAACCAAGAGTCTCGCAAATGGAAGGTCCGAAAACACAATGTTTTCTCCCCTACTCAAACGGAGGACTTCAGACTAATGGAAGACGAAATACGAGTTGACAAGGAGACTTCTAAGCACCAGAAATAGATACATGTTGTAGATCATCTTAAGTAACATTTCATGGTCCACAGGTATAAGCCACCAGGAGATAGTTTGAATATTCTGAGAATTCTTTACACAATGACAAACATTTAAAAGAAAAACACTGCAATGGTTTTTCTTTTAAAATGTAAAATTTCTAGTGCCGTTTTTTAAAAACTGAATGGGTAAAATAAACACAATAGCTGAAATTTAAAGAGGACCAGGTAGTGTACTTCTTAGTAAATGTAGAATATATTTCACATAGGCCTAAAATTACAAAATTTAAGAACTCAAAAATCCAGGAATTACAATCGGTGTCTTCAGAGTTCTAGCCCAAATTGCCTGTACCTCCAAGCTAGCCTCTCAAATCTAACTTCAGTTTTTAAATAATTGTATTTAGGTTAATAGCTGCCAAATTGATTATTATCAATCGGGATCAGAAAGGCAAATTCTTTTCCTCCATTAACGTACTATGCTAGAGGACTACATAAAAAAAGAGCAGATGGCTCTTACCCACACAGCTCCGTCCAGTTCCCTGGTACCCAGATGCACATTCACAGGTGTAGTCTACACCTGTCCCTGGAAGGCACTGAGCTGTCGTGGCACAAGTGTGACTCCCGTCATAGCAGGGATTCACTGGGGCAGGGGCCGCATCATCTGTGTGGGTAGAAAAGAAATAAACAAAAGCACAACCTAGCTGTTGTGAAGAGAATGACGCAGAAGGAAGGGTGTTGAGGAGCCCCATATACCCATCTGTGTTTGGGTGACCTTACCAAACAATTGGTTTCCAGAGCCAAGATATAGTTTCTGTATTACAGCTTTAAATTCCAGAAGGGCTTCTATATACAACTAACCTTCTAGAAAGTTCCTCAATATACCACTTGCCTACTCTGTATACAGCTGACTTCCTTCTCTTGCTTATAGCAGGCTTATGACTAGGGGAGAAAAATATCTAACACAGGTTATCCTTTTATTTAAAAGTACTTTGCTCGATCATTTCCTGCAATGCTCAGGAAAATTCTTTGAAGCAGGCTGTGCTCATTCTCAGCATTTTCAGATAAAGAAAAGTTAAGTGAGAGACATTGGAAAAATTTCCTAAGTTCATAAAGTCAGGAAGTAAGGACTCATACCCAAGATTTTTGACTCTAAATTGAGCAATGTCTCAATAAAATTATCTATTTTGGGGTTGAAATTATGCTTCTTAAAAGCTTTATAAGAGCAAACAAATAGGAATGACTTTAGACTCTTCAAGATTAATTTTGCCACAGAATCATCTGTCCATAAGGTAATAATAATTGTTCATACCTGAAATCTTCCCTAAAAAGCTTCACTTTTAGTTACAGTGTAATAGTAACATTTCTTGAGCTCTTATATGCCATGCACTGTTCCCAGTCCCTTATATTGAATCCTCCTGACTACACTACAGCAAAGGCATTATTTTTATCTTTACTATAGCACAGAGAGGTCAAGGAACTGGTCCTAGGTCACACAGTAAGTAGAGATGGCTCAAGCTGAGATAAAAAGTCAGCAGTTTGAGCCAGAGCTCATGTTTTCTACCACTCAGCTACAGCTACCTGAAAAGGAACTTCATGAAGTCCCCGAGTGCCTGCCAGGATGGCCAGCCTGGTACACAGCAGTCCCACCTGCTCTCAACAGTTCTCCCTACCCCAGGCTTCAGCACCTCGGCACCTGCAGGAGTACTCCGGGAGTACCACCTGCTTTGATTTCCATCTCCTCCTGGATTCCCTTTCTCTCTCACCCACATCTCCACTCCCCTTACCTCATGTGGGCAACCCTACCCAAAGTGACCCCTCATGGAGACCCAAGTGCTGGCTGCTATTGCCTGCCTCAGAGACTGACTTCCAGTCCTTCAGATATCTGGACACCTCCCGAGCACTAACCCAGTGCCCACAGTAGGACTCTCCTAGTTTTCTCTGTGAGCTGGGTTGCCTTGGCTGAGTCCATTCTGGCATTCTGGTAAACTCCTATCATCTACTTTATAAGCAACACCACAGTATGTTACCACAATGGAATATTCTCATATTCATTGATTCCCATAATAAGGGCTTGTCCTTGGATCACCTCAATATCATTGGCTGAAGTAAAAGAATCTTTGCCCACAAAAAAAGGACCAGCAAATGGCTCCAGTACTTTTAAACCTGATGAACTTAAGAACTTCGGCATAAGCCTAGCTCCCTGAATCATGCAGCCCCTCCCTCTGGATCTTGGCAGATGGGCCTGAGGCACAACCCCGGGGCTTGTGGTTGCTGGGTTAACTTGATCTGCGGACCAAGTTCCTGAGTCAGTCCCCAGCATGATTAGTTAACAGTACTGGAGGTAAGTTCTCACCAAAGGCCTGATTTAGGAACGCAGTTCTCCCTCATTATTTCTCCACTTTAGGAGGAGATTCTATACAAAATGGCCATTCTACCCAGCCAACGGGGGACTTGAACATCAAAATGTTTTACTATATAAATGCCAGTGCCTAGATTTCATGTTCATATTTCCAGCATCAAAATTTCACCATGTACATTCCAGCAAAGATTAGTGAGTATACATAGGTATGAAGGACTCACCACTCTGCTCAGCATTAAAAGAAAAAGAACTGAAACTCTGACAGGATATGCTAGGCTACCTGAAACTGAGGAGAAAACGTCCCTAATTGAAACTGACTTAAGTAACTTCCTGACACAACTGGCCAGGTAATTAATATGCAAAGCCCAGTGCAAAATAAGAATGTGGAACACCTCATTCAAAAGCTACTAAGAACAGCAAGACAGTGACAGCCGAGCATTAAGCAAAGTGAAGCAGACTGCCTTCTGAACACAGGCTCTGTTCAAAGAACTAGGTTTCTAGAAACATTGTTTAAAAAATATTTCTGGAACTGTTTGGTTAATCATTCTCTGGACTATAAGTTTTTCTATATCGTAAGTAAAGAGCAGTAGTAACTTAAATCATTATTTCACCCTGACCCTCTTCAATTGCTCTGACAGAGATCTGGAACGAATTTACTCATCTAATCAGGGGAAGAACGGTTTTCCTTAGAGAAACAGTCCATTCAGCTTCACTGGATGGCCCTCAGCCCAAAGTCTCCTCCACTCAAGAGCCCTGAAGTGGGACGAGGACAGGAAGCATTCCTGGATCCTGCTCTAGGACCCCATACAAAACCACTAACCCACACCTGAAGTTCAATGTCTTGCAACCATCCCAGACCGGTTAGGTTCATCACCGGTTCAAGCAGTCTCTATCTTCACCACCTTCATACTATCCATCATACTCCACCGCAACACTCTGGCTTCTCCTTTCACGCCACCACTGCTGCCACCACCGCGCCGCGTCCCTGTGACACTAGCCTTATATACCTGTGCATTAGCCCAGGTGCACCCACCTGCACATGCCCACTTAGGCATGCATGCAGCACCGCAGGGGCCCATCATCACACCAATGGCAGGAGGGTGGAAAAACCTGATAGTTTTCTCTGACTCTACATTCAACCACTTGGGCAAGATCAAGGGCTGGTGTTTGGTGGTGGACAAAGGTAACTTGCCCACTGCAAGTTAACTCACTGCAAGACAACAGCACCCTCCTAACTGCAAGATAACAGCACCCTCACTAGACCTGAAACTCACTGCAAGACAACGGCACCCTCCTAACCCCGGAAACCAGTGCTCTCAGCTCAGGTGCAGGTGTGGACATCCTGCCTCACACATTCCTACCAGGTCACTGCTCCCTCGGGAGAGTGAGAGACTCTTGAGGAGATACTGCTACTCAGAGCAGAGATAAACAAAAGGTTTTCTGCTGTTTCTTGTCTTTTGTTTTCACCCAATTTTCTCCCACTCGGGTAGGATGAGCAGTCCGGCTGTTTTATGCAGGGTGGATAAAGCAGGGCAAAGGTCAAAAAACACACACTACCACTTTTAAAATTTGGTCTAAATTGTGAGGCAGTTCCAAGACCAGCGCAGTCCCAGGAGAGCAGTGTTGTGGGTTCTGAGTGGGCTCTGGGACTGAGTCACGATTGGGACAAGTTGCTGCTGAGGTGTAAAATTCAGCTTGCCACTTTCTAGCGATAACCGGGTAACTGACCTCAGTCTCTGCAAAGTGAGGCTAAAAACCCCCCTTTTGGGTAGAGCTTATAGGAATTAAATGACTTACAATATTACTTGGCACCAAGTAAGTCGTCCATTATTATTTCGTAGGGTGGAAAATAATCAAATTCTAAAGGCAAGTTAGCAAGTCAGTACCCACCAGTTTGCTGGTTCTCCTGACCCTGTTACCTCATTTGGTATGTCTCTGGAAAAATACACCCAGGTCTATATCTTTTCCCTAAATGATTCCAGAATCTGAATGGGACGGCACAGCCTGGGAGTTTCTTTCACTAATTGCTGTTTGTACAGATCAGCCGCCTACACCCAGCAAAGGGCTGAACTGCACATTCAGAGGTGAAGGACATTTCCTCCTGTTGTTTTTGGTTAAAGCTCTCCTTGAGAAATTTGCAACGTTTCTCTAAAATCAACTTTACATTTTCATGCTATTAACTCATTACCTTAGAATCCCATTTTGGGACACTTAATGTCTGTTTCCCCAACCAAGTTTCCTAAAACCATCCCACACCGACCAACCCAACCAACAACTTGGGATTCTCATTTCAAGTCATGTCTGCATAGCAGAGAGGTCTAGTCCTCTTACACATCTGATTATATGGCCAGGGTGACACTCTCATGGTCAGCCCAAGGAGATGGAAGATAGCTCCACTTCAATAACACTCAGAACTTTTCATATGCTCATGTTTTTATAACTCGTTGCATAAATTCATTGCAAATTTCCTATCTTTTCATCAGACTGTCTTTTTTACTAGAGTTGTACTAGAGATAAAAGTCTCCTGTTCTGTGAATGGTATGTTCACTTTGTTGATTGTGTCTTCTGACGCATGAGTTTAATTTTGATGACACCAAATTTTTTTTTTTTTTTGCTTATGTTTTCAGGTATATAGTTAAGAAGTCATTAGTCATGTGCCTAATTTAAGGTCACAAAAAAAAATCACCCTTGTATTTTTATAAGACTTTAGCAAATATTAGATCTATGATCCATTCTTAATACATGATATGATGTAGGGATTCAACTTTATCCTCCCAGGTGGACATCCAGTTGTTTGAGAACCTTTTGTTAAAGGATAAACTCTCCTCATTGAAAACTGTCTTGGCACCTTGGTCAAAAAATCAATTGACCAACTGTGTATTCCCCGGATCGGTATGTCTATCCCCATGCCAGCACCTCACCATCTTGATTACTCTAAGTTTTGAGATCAGGACATACGAGTCCTCCAACTTTTTTCCCCAAAAATCATTTTGGTTAATTGTGACCCTTAAATTTCCATATAAATTGAGCAGATAGGAATATGTTGGATAGTAGTATACCTAGAGATCAATTAAGAAAGCATTACCATCTTTTGATCCATGACCATGAAATATTTTTCCAGTTTATTTTTAATTTTTTTCAAAAATGACTTCTAGGTTTCAGTGAAAATACTACATTAAAAAACTGTATTCCTAAATTGTATTCTTTTTGAGATGGAATTGTCGTGATATTTATATTATATAATAATATAATTATATTATATTGCTATTATAGAAAAATTAAATTTTTGTATATTGATCTCATATCTTATAATCTTGCTAAAACTAATTTCTTAGTTCTAGTGACATGTGGTAGTTTTCTACATAATTTCTTTAGATTTTCTATCTCTAACATAATGTCCCATGAGACTAGAGACCATTTGCTTCTTGTTTTTTAACCTACATGCCTTATATTTCATGCCTAATTGCCCCAGCTAGAACTTATAGTGCAGCGGTGAACAGAAGTGACAAGATTGCAATTTCCCAATCTTAAGGGAAAACATCGTTTTTCTTCATTTAGTAAGTTGTTACCTGTGGGTTTTTCCATACACAGAGTTCTATTTTTTTCCCCTTCTGGGTACTGGCTTTTTGTCCCACCTTGATTTGGTGAAGTCCTTCACATCCTTCAACTTTTAGCCAAAATGTTACTTCCTTGGGGATAACTTCCCTGAATCTCTAGAAGACGCTTATAGCACCCTGTGCTTATCACAGTTACATCATTCTCCTCCTAATTTAGTGCCCACCTGTTCACAGGTGTGTCCCCAACACTCACTAGCACACACAGTTGCTACTACAAACCAACCTTGCATATTATGCTCTGGCCCTGACCTTGGCAGAGACACTGTTGTGTAATTTCTCCTTCTGTCTCTGCCTGCACCACAAGGACAGGCCCCCTGCTTTATTCATCCTTACACCCAGCACCTAACCAAAGTTATTCAAAGAGGAATGAAGAAAGGACCATAAATGTTTTTGCCAACAAAAATAAAATAGCAAAGTGTACCTTCCACAGGGCCCACTTGATTGGTCACAGCAAATCTAAGCACATGTTCTTCATCAGTGTACAAGGCAAAGACCCGGTCGACAGTCAGCTGCTGGGTGGCGGGGATGGCCTGGTGCATGGGGGCATGCTGGCACGCCTGGTAAGTGATGTTCTGTTGGATGCGGTAGGATCGTGTCTGGTTGATGCCACCAAATATGAGAAAGTAGTCTCTGGAACTTGTGGAGGTCACAGCTGCAACAGATACATCATATGACCAAACTTAGATATTAGAGATTTTCAGGTGTAGTAGGTTTTTCTGCAGCTTTTCATTTAATTCCCAGAGCATGTTCTCTTGGAAGTTAATCAGTTTATATGGGCAACTGCCAGGCAACCCCAAGAACCTGAGCTAATTATAACACCAGTGATGAGCCACACCGAGTGCTCCAGATACCCAGCATCATTTATCCTCCATCACCACCCACGAGGTGGACCTGCGGTGGTGTGCACTGATCCTCACGGGCTTGAGAAGTCATCGAGGCACTAGGTTGGCATGTGGTAGAGATGGAGCTGAACTCAAGCCGACCCAACTCCACACCACAAGTTTTTAACCAATGCATCCTCTCTACATTGCATAGCAGTTGATGACTCCTAACCGCTCATCCTTCAGTCTGAAGGTTTCTAGGGAAAGGAAGAGATGGTTTCTCTCATCTTGAGTTGGGACTTAGGCCTATTTCAGGCCCTCAGCTGCTCCTGCAGCATCCAGATCTCTCCACCCATTCTCGCCCCTGCATCTCTTGCCAAGCTGACAGCTTTCACATCGCCAGAGGAACAAGGAGCAGAAGGCAAGGGATGGTGCACGCGCTGCACTGCAGGCCAGCCCCTGTGACTGCGGCAGTGTCCTGCCTCCAGGCAGGTTTACAGGCACCTCACAGTTTACATATCAACCACGTCAGGCAGATCAAGTGTTACTCTCCTCCTAACAATGAGAAAAAAGGCTCTCAGATGAGAGACTGTGGTGCCAGCAAGGCATGCAGCAGGTTCTCAGTGATCTCAGCAAAAGGGTCAAGGAGGAGTCCCGAAGCTTCAGTGGTTTTTTCAGGCTTTTATTACTCTTCACATCAGAGGCGACCAGGTACGTGGCAGGCAGTGGGGCAGCAGGGCCAGTAGGCTGGCAGGCCTCCTAGCCCCTGGTGAAACTTCAGTCTATGGGCTCTGCTTCTACACCTCTTTCTTCTCTCTGTTCTCTGCTGGCGTCCTCATGACGCCATCCTTATACGCCCATGTCTCAGCCCAGGTGCACCCACTTGCGCATGCCCACACCCTACTTGAGGGGCCGCCATCAGGTGTCCATCATCGACACCAATGGCAGGAGGGTGGAACAGACTACTCACTCTCCATTTATCCTATAATGACCTTTTCCCACCTATTTTAAACATTTAAGATATGTTTACTATCTTCTGACACCACGACTAACATTAGTTTTATAATACTGTGCAGCATCTTTCTGTGATTTTAAAAAGCAGGATAAAACAAGGTTACAAGACAAGTGTAAATTCCAGCATTATTTTTCCCGTGGCCCAGAAAGCAGGATGGCTACAGACTATATATTTTTATACCATCTGTTGTGCCAACAAGACCAGGGTGGGTTGTCTATCAATTCGGACGGATGGGTAAAGGAGAGTTCTGGAGCCCTCAGTGGTTTTTTCAGGCTTTAATCCTCTCTCCACACCTGTTGTTGTGGGGCCGGCCTGCAGGCTGGCAAGGCAGGGGAGGAGAGGAGGGGTCAGGAAGCTGGCAGGTCTCCCAGCTCCCAGTGAATCCTTAATCTTGTTCTTCGGGCTCTCTCTGGCATCCTTTCATCCTCTGCTAGCTATTCTCTGCCATGCTGTTGCTGTGTAATGCTACCCTGTGTAACACTCCAGGCTCAGGTGTGCCCACTTACACATGCCCAAACCATCCTCCAGGTGTCTACCAACAGGCATGCGTGCCCCGAGCTCACGCTTCCAAGTGCCTTCTGCATTCAAGGCCACAGGTGATAGCCACAGAGGCCAGCGGCATTAAAAGCCTGCCTATCACTTACTCTTCACCCTCCCTACCCACCCTCCATTGGCAAAGCTACTGATTCAATTATTATTTGCATGTGTTGGGTAGACTATTGATTTGCTTCAGTAGAGCAGCCAGCCCTCTTCTCACCCTATATATGAAAATGATGTTGATCTCATTGTTATGTGCACACAGTATTCTAAGGACATTCCAAGTTAACCCATCACTGTCCTATGAGTATGTACACCCCCATTTACAGACGTAAAACCTGAGCACACATACCTGAGTCTGAGTAGTGGTAAAGCTCTTTGTAGGGAGCTATCTGGACTGTGAAATTTGGTGGGATGTAAGGCACCTGGCCCTGAATGTTGGTCTTAACGCTCAGATAGTTCTCAGGGTCAAGCCCTTCAGCCGTTTGAGTGACTCGAACCTTCTCCTCCCCTGGGTAGAAAGTAACCTCCATGTCTTGGGTAAAGATAGCACCTGGAGAGGAAAAAAATCAGTTCAGGGGTGAACTTTCCAGTAAGAGGTACAAGAGGCCTTGTATCTTCCAGCAATAACTACCAAAGCATACTTCCTCCCCACAATTTCTACCACTGTTGAAATGGCGCCTGAGGGCGTGAGCTGATATCCAAGACTAAGTACTATCAGCTGTTGATTTTGTAAGTTCCCCAAATTTTCAAGTAAAGAGTGTGGTTTCCTCCTGTCTCATCTCACACTTCTCTTTGTAGGAACTTGTTTTCTGTGAAAAATAAATTCTTGGGAACAACCTTGATGTTTTGCTAAGGTTTCCAGACTTAGCAAAAACAAGCAAACAAAACCAGGACTCTCAGTTAAACTTGAATTTCAGATAGATAATGTTTTTAGGGTACGTTTGTCCCTGATACTTCAGAAAGTACTCAGTACTTTAGAACATTAACCAAAGTGTATCTGAAACTCAAATATTACTGGGTATTTGTATCTATCTTTTAGAAGCAAGGTTTTATTCAAATGATTAAAAGCAAGATTCTATGAACAACAGTTGAACTCTACAGCTAAAGGCAGGGGAAAATCTTCTAGCGTTTGTTTTTAAATGTGCAACAAGATAAACCCACTAGAAAACAAGTTTTTTTAAGGTGGTGCTGCGAGAAGCTGGACCCGCTATACCTTAGTTCTTAGAAGTTATTAGATCGGCCCTAAGAGCTTCTGGGTGCTGGCCGGAAAAACAGACTCACAGACTCACCCTGGCTTGCTGAACCAGAAACTGCATTTTCACGAGGAGCACAGGTAATGTGTGCAGGTTAACGTCTAAGCAGCACTGGCCTCTATGTTTAGAGGTCAGAGACATAGGGGAAAGAAAGAATAAATCACCCTCTTCCTGAGAAAGCAAAATGAGCTCAGGTGCACTCTAATTACCATTTTTCACCTTCATTTTACAGACATGTGCATAATACTTCGATTAAGCAAAGTGACAAACAAGCTGCAACAAATCGGGGTGAGGCCCCAAATGCAGCAAATAGAGTCATCTTATTTCTCAGAACTCAGGACATTTAGAAGAAAGCACCCTCTTTGAAAAGCCGCCCTGCAGGCCAAACCATCCCCAGCTACCGACACCCCTGTGGCCCTGAAACATTGAACAAGCAAACCCCTTTTCACCAAACGAAAACCCAAAGGATCCCTTCCCCCACAGGAGCAGTGCCCCACAGCCATCATGCTGCTGGCCACTCAGAGACGCTCCTCACCTGTGAGGCTGAAGCCATTCTCCCAGCCTGGCTTTTCTAAGGCAAACAGCCACCCAAACAGACCTCCAATTGGAGCAAGGGGGAGCAGGGCCTGGGCGGCAGGCTGCGGGACGTGGCTGATGGCTGTGTAGGCTCTGCCGTCATTGCCCACGACGTAAGCATGCAGGTCCACGTCGCTGAAGTGCACGGGCGTGTTGCCCACGAGAAGGCGGCCGCTTACTTTCCCATTGACTCGATGAGGTGTCCCTAAAAAAGGGCAAGTCGGGTAAACCTTGACCATCACCGGGCCGGAGATGGACACACAGTTCATTCCACGGACAACTCCCAAAACGCGATCTTTAGCCAGTCATTCCCACAATGCCCTAGCCAACCAATTAGCTATCAACAAAACACACCTGTCTGCAGTCTCGTTCCTCCCCTCCTCTCTCTGTCCCACCCAAACTAACTCTATTGAGCTGTCAAAAAAGAGGAACCATTTCTGGTTATTCCTCACACGTTTATGGGGCGCCTCTAGGCTGTCAGTGCTTTGATTCAAGCAGTGGTGACTCAAAGTGCACAAGCAGAGCTCACAGTGGTGGGTGGGCAAGCGAGCTCCTCCCCCTCCCAAGCCTGTACCACTCACCTTCTGGCAGGCAGTGCTTCCCATTTCCATGAAACCTGGACTGACAGTGGCAGCAAAAGCCGGTGGCATAGTCAGTGCAGAAGGCGTGGTGGGAGCACTGTCCGTGATTATGTTCGCAGGTTTCCTTGTTGGCGGAATTATATGTGAAGACTGGAAAGTAAAACAGACTTGCGTTGACAAGGCTAAGTGATTCCAGCACCACTGCTGCTAAATTTCATCGTGGACACTGCGTCTGCGCCATAAAACCAACTCAGAATGTAATGAACACGTGGTTTTTTTTAAAAAAAAAAATGGGTGTTTGATGTTTAAGAGACAGGAATAACATTCCACCGGGGGAATTGCTTTGTCTTCTGGCAAGACATCCTTCTGGCTGCTCCCATGGGGTCTCACCGCAAAGCTGGAGAGCTTAGAGGAGGCTGCACCTCTCTGGAGTGATGCAATAACCAAGCCAGGCAGTGAGAACATGTTAGGTTGAACTGCACAATGCTGCCATTTTGTGAGTCAGGATGGTCAAATCTCAGCAACTTTTTATCGTTGGACCGAACATTAATGACCTCCTAAAAAGACAACAGAAACTAGAACGTGTAGCCTCACGTTTAAGCTCCCTCTTTCAGGTAACCCTGCACTTGGAAAGAATAGCCAATAATTTGTTTTACTACCCAGAAAAATATATTTTTCCTGAGAGGATCTTAAAGAATACCCTTCTTTAAAAGTATATAGGGAGGAAGTGGAGCGGGAGGAGAACGGAACTGGGAAGCCAGCTGTTAAAGTGCTCTATATGGCTCGAGAGGAGTTTCCGCAGTGGAGGAAAACCTGGCCACAGTCACAGCTCTGTGAGGAAGTCACGGTGGGACAGGATATGCTCAAAGGGCCAGTACTGGTCCCTTCCACCTCTACTTGCCCTGACTATTAAGAAAAAGAAAAGAGGACCCTCTGTGCTACAGAGAAACAAAGGAATTGGAGCCTACACCCTTGTCAATGAAGGGACTGGCCAACAGGGGAATGAGGGCAGTGGGGAAGGAGAAGCTGAAGAACAAGAGCTGATTTTTGCCTGCCGCTGAGGGAGGTGCCAATCCCATACTCGCCACCAGGAGGCAGAGTGGCTGGTACACCTCCACCTCCCATCCTCAGGAGCAACTGACCAAGCAGGGATCACAGGGAACTGGAGCTCTAGACTTGGCTGCTGCTGTTAACCAGGAGCTCTCAAGGAAGACACAGATCCTCTCCTTCGGAAAAAAGAAGGAGTTGTGTCTCAGATCCAGGTCTGAAAAGGGTGAAGCAGGAGAGAAAGGTCAAAAGTGAAAGATCGATGTTTACCCAGTATTCTAGAATGAAGAAACCAATGGTGAGAAGATGTAGCACTAGACATGATTCAAGATAACCAGCATAAAAACTTTTAACAGCATGTTAAAATATAGGTAACATTTAAATAGTGCTTAAAGGATGCCAGGTACTGCTCTATGAACTTCAACTTTTTTAACTTTTAATTTGTATAAGAGCAGGGACTGTTTCTATCCTCATTTTGTGGATCAAGAGGCTGACGCACATATTAAAGTGACTTTCCTGAAGTTACACAGGGAGCAGGTAGCAGAGCTGGGATTTGAACCCTGGAGGTCAGGCTTCAGATTCCTTTCTGCTGTCCCCTTGCCCTCCCGTGCAAGGCACATACATTGATCATGAAAGCTGGATTAGGGGTCTGATCGGGTATTTGGGGTTAATCAGCAGACGCTTCTGCCAGTGAGGTTTGAGTCATACTTTATAAATCAGGCTGAGCGGTAGAAGAATGCAGAGCTTATCCAGATGGATTTTACAGCTAACTGATAAAAAGCCCAAGTAAGAAGTGAGAGTAGCACCAGCATAAACTGAACAGTAAAGATCCTGGAAGATGGGCCTCCCTGGTGGCACAGGGGGTTGAGTGGTACTGTGAAGCATCCAAGGCACAGCAGTGCCAGTTCGATCCCCAGCCAGGGAGGAAAGGAACCCACATGGCACAGCAGACCTCTCCTGCCTCGCCCGCTGCAACCCCCCCAGCAGTGTATTTCGGTCGATCTGCCTGTTCTGCTCCCTATTCTGTCTCTGGTGAGTCCTCTCACCTCCCACGACTCTGGCCTGTACCCCAGTTCTTGTGCACATAAATAAATTTTTAGAAAAAGATCCTGGAGGAAGCACACATCTGGAGAGGCAGGGACCTATACCTCTGAATCCTATACAGTGATATAAGCCAAAGTGACCACAACAAAAAGTACAAAAAAATTAAAAAGGCAGCAAAGTGGGGAGGTTGGCAGGACAGATTATTTGACTCAAGTCAGAATGAAGTAGGTGACAAGATCTGGTAGAGTGCCTGGATGACTTGGCTGAGAAATTCCAGTTTGATAAAAATAGAAAATTAGGCACAACCCTAGACATTTTTTAAAAACAGGAATGCGCCATAAAACTCAAGCCAGAAAAAAAGAGTGGATAATGGTGAAATAAAAAATGATATATGCCATAAAAGCTACTTACCACTGTCTACCACTGACTGGGCTCAGAAAAAAAAGGTTTGAATTTAAAAAAAAAGTGAATTTTTCAGTCTCAGGTTTCTCCAACTCAGAAAGTCACAACTAAGAGTGAAGATGCAGTACCAGGTGGGACTGGCAGGCACGAGTGTGGAGTGTGCAGGTGGTGGCAGCTGCCATCAGGACTCCCCACCCCAACTCAAGAGTGCTGGGGTGTCAGGGGCTCCCAAGCTCTAAGACTCCATCACACTCTGGCTCAGGCAGCTCTGCAGAAACCAGAAACGCACTCACTTTCCTCATTTCTAAATTCAGCATGCCTCTTCCTCTCACACCTCCCTTGCCAGATAGCATATTTTTTCTTGATGCATGTCTGAGCACCAAGGTGAGAAGGCAATCTGATTCAGGTGCAAAGGGCAAGCATTTTCAGGAAATTCAGGTAAAAATAAAACCAAACTCTGACACTGCTCTGCCCCAAAATGAAGGACACAGCCAGTTTCTATTATATATGCCGTAACTAGTGTAGAGAAGACTTTTCTTCAGCTAAATTCTTGTTCTAAGAGTGAACTACGAGCTAGGAGAGAGGACACAGATGTGGGGAACTAGGCTAACTTTTACTAAAGTAGGAATTGGCACAGATTTTTAATGAATAAAAGAGGAGCAAAGCAATGCAGCCAGCAACTAAGAAAATGCAACTGTGCAAATTTTGAAGGTTGATTGGCATGCAGACTGCATTTTTCTAAGAAATAATGGTTTGGATCCCACACAAGGTTACTATGAGACCTAAGCTATGATTAGAATGGAGTCGTTAATGGTAAGCCGGCCTGGGATGTTTTTAAACAAATTTTTGTGGAATGCTCTATTCTCAGGATGGAATTTGAGCCAAGAACACACGCTCAGTCTTCCAGCACAGTGTCAGCCACAACAGGAAAGATGAGCTACTCAGCAGGAGAACACAGGATCCCTTTTCCACACCTGCACCCATACACAGGCACACACAGCACACACACGTGCACACTGAAAATGTTAGCTTGTTAGGTGAAGGGTAAATGCCTCTTGCAATCTTCATTTCATAATTCAACAAATATTTATTGAGCACTCACTATGGGCCTGACACCAGTCTAGGAATTAGGAATATAGCAGGGAACAAAGAGATAGAAATTCCTTTCTTGAAGCTTACCTTCCCCTGAGCAGCAGTCAACAAATGTGGAGTATTTAGTGTGATGGATGGTGTCAAAAGCTATGCAGAAACTCTAGAGAAGGATAACAGGGCTAGAGGGGGCAGGTGACCTTGATCTTTCAAATAACATAAGTCAGGAAAGACCCTGGGAGATGCCCTTTGGATAGAGGCTGGCAAGGGGAGGACAACGGAGGCAGAATCCCATGCTGGGCAGGAGGAACTAGGAGTGGTGGGTATGGGGGAGGCATAGGGACAGCAAGACAAGGCAGAGAGGTAGCTCTAGCTAGTTCTCCAAGTGCCTCATAGATAACAGGAAGGATTAGGCACTCATCTCTCAGAGGACTGAGAGGAGAGAGACATGATGTGACTTACAGTACTTCAGGAATGAGTCAGTGCTTGGTAGTAGGATATGCTGGTAGAGAGAAGGGCCAGATCTGAAGCATTTTGAAGATGAAGTGGACAAAATCCATACTGATGGACTGGATATATAGGGGGCAAAGAAATAGAGGGGTCCTGAGCGATGTCACATCTTGGAGTAGGAAACTGGAAATATGGAGCTTTTATCTTTGTTTACAAAGATAGAAAAACTGGAAAAGTCCGTTTGTGAACAGTTTTAGTAACAGTTAAGAAGCATTGGGGAAGTTCAACACTAGCCCAGATTGCAACCTAAGCTCTCAATATAGCACCAACCAACCAGAGCTGCATTTGACCCAGTGGGTTCTGGGACCACTCATCAGCATCACCTGTTAAAATGCAACTTCCCAAAGCATGGCCACCTTAGACCCACCAACTCAGACTATATGGGTAGATGCCAGAAATCTGTGTCAGTCTCTCTTAGGGGATTCTTAAGCCTGCTGACATGCAGGAGTCACAGAATCCTATTTCTGAGCTAGAGAACGCTCACTGACAATTTCATCTGACTAATTAGCAACTCCTGAAGCAGGTGGAATTTCAGGCATTGCTCTTGCATTCATTCCTGGCCGGCTGAGAAGCAGAACCCACAATGGCCACTTAGGCATGGATCCACAATTATCAACAGGAAGATCCTTCATGGAGATCACCCAGAGCTCAGAAGCTCCTGATGGGAACTGAACCTAGAAATGTGATCCCACAGGTGACAATCCACATCGAAAGCCAGACACTGGGTAATGTGACTTCTCACATTTCTGTGGGAATTGCATGCTGATTTAAAGATGCTCAACAACTTGAAGTTGTGGAATCAATGTCTGAACCCAGAGGAACCAGGAAACAGGCGCAATAAGCACATCCAAAAACAGAGGCAATTTTTTCTGCTTCAGTGGTCATTTATATGCCTCTTCACACCATTGTTTTGAATGTATTTTCACACACTTACCCCTGTTTCTGATAAGGAGACATTATCTCTATTTTACATATGAGAAAACTGAGGACCATAAAGATGATATGACCTTCTGGCTCTGAATCCCACAGTCTTTTCATTACACCAGCAATACTCACATTTGGTAGGTGTGGGGATCACTAGGGGACCTGGTTTAGAAATGCAAATTATGGTTCAGAAGGTGGAGGAGAGGCTTGGAAATGAGCAGTGTAAACTGCGCCCCACATGAATTAGATCCAAGTGAATTAGAGGCCACACTTTGAGAAACATTACTTTACTCTTGGGCTTCCTCTCCCTTGAATTTATCCACAGGAGCAGGCTGTTTTCCAGACCCACTCCCTGCCTGGGAGTTCTTGTCTGGAGGGTCAAACCCCCGAGTCTGTTGGCATCTCAGGGCACAGTAGGAGGGAAGAGACAGTCAGACTTGAATAAGCTCAGTTTGTTAGCGTTTCATTAAATGAGCTTAGGTAGCTGCTAAAGGAATCTTAACATGGGAGTTTTAAAACCTCATTTCTTTTATCCATTGAATGCTTTTTTTCCCCCACTCTTCACATATCCTTAGTAGAAAGAACAATGGAGCAGGGATACATACAAAAAAAGCCTCTGCTAAAGTACTTGAGACTCCTCTTAGTTGGGAGTTTTTCACAAAAATGTGCTTGTTCTGACCCATCCTTTCATCTTCATTTTTCCAGAAACACTTAAGCACTTGTCTTCAGCCCTTAAGCAGCTGTCTTCAAGCCCGGCTGGGGTGTCCTCTTCCACTGAAGGCTCTGGCCCAGCCACGTGTGGGAGGTAACTGGCTCTACTGAGCAGACTGGGTTCACTGTATGAACACAAAAGGGGGTCAGGGCTCCCTGCCTGGGGCTGCCTTGCAGCTGGAGTGGCTTTTACTTTTAGAAACTTTTACTACTACCTCAAGAACCCACATTTTCATTGCAGGACAGTTTTGTTTTTTTTTAAGCTTTCCCATGTCCCCAAAATGACAGGCTAATAAGAAAAGTCACATCCAACTTGACAATGAAAAACAATGGCACAGTTTCCCCTCCAGTTCTAGTGTTTCCTTTTGATGTGTGCATAGTGATATTGATGGGATAAACAGACATCAGCACAGGGGTTGGGTTGGGGATTGGTTTACATCCACTGTCATTACACTAGCAGGCTCCCCACATAGGTGTCATCCACAGGTATTAGGAGAGGGCTTCTGTTCACAGCCACCTTCAGGTACACCCAGGAGGGGAGCTTTTATGCCTAGAAGTTGGCTCAAATTCATCCCAGAGTAGAAACTACTTTCAGCCTTTCCCGAAGCCGAAGTAGACCGGACTAGAGGCCACAGGGAAATCCCTGTCCATACCCAGGGCGTCCTGAGCACAAATGCCATCTCAGTAGAAGGATAAGGATCTCACCATGGAGAATGAATGCCTGAGGTGTCTCAAAGTCCATCCTAATTCACCATGCGCTGTTTAAATGAACTCAACAGGTTTAAGAATATCTGAGCACCTGTAAACCAACCTCATTCCTGCTGCCCACAACTCCAGCTGGTCTAGTCAGCTGGAGCCCTCCCTGGCAGCACCCACTGTGCTACCTGAGAGTTTGCTCTAATCCTTTCATGGCATCAGCGCCATCTTGGTCTGCCTCTTGCTCAGACAAGTAATTAATTTTTCCAGACTTCCTTCTCTGTAAGATGGGAAGGATGTACTCATAGGGCAGTTTGGAGGACTAATCATGACAGTGTAATCTGAAGCATGTTTCTACTGAGAGTCCCAGTGGGCACCCAGTAAGCAGTAAAAACTCCCCTAAGAGCCGAGGACAGAGAAGGGTACGTGACAGGCACTCAGGTGACTTTTAGGCTTGACAATAAAACTACCAGAACTCCCTGGAGGAAAAAGACACCTCTGTCATTCTCTTGCTGATTCTCTGGTCTATGAAAACAGAACCAAGCAAATACTAGACTTGAGGCCAGAACTATAGTGATCAGTACATTCTTGCTTGGTATAGACATGACCTGAAAAGACTCTAATTTTTTGAACCAAAAGAAAAGTCCATAAAAAGAATCCCAAAGGGTGGAAATTAAAAAGAAACAGGGAATGAATTTTGTTGCCTTCTACCTAAATCTTAATTTCCCACTTTAGCAAGATGACAGGTACTTCCCAAGCCCGAGGGTAGTGCTCACCACTACTTAATGAGTTTACATTCTCCCCACCATAGAGCTAAAGAAAAGGAGGATAAATAAAGCTTATGTCTTTCTGCAAACCACGCAGAGCTGGGACTCAAGCTTAAGTCCACCTACGATCAAAATCCACACCCTCCACTTCCTCAGCAGTAAAAGTCAGGTGGATGGCTGACGGCTGGGCATGTCTCTGCCACCCCTGCTCACCAGCTTTTCCAGGGGGAGTCTGCTTTTGCTGATAGATTTCTGGGGTAACCATATTTTTTTTTTGGGGGGGAGGTCATCATCAATATAAGCCCGAGTATTTAATAATTGCATATGTCTATACTTCACAGTCTTCCTGCAGCCCAAAATGAAAATAGAGGCTCACCCATTTTCCCTTTCTGCTTTCAAGTGTTTCCTCTCTGCTAAGAGTGGTTGCTGATTATTTTCCCCAAGATCCAAAAACTTCTAGTTAGATTTTTTTCCCCCTATAACGTCGGAGTATACTAACCAACTTTTTCATATCCAGTTTGCCTTTTCCAAGATATCAGTAATAGAGGCTTTCTGCCACTGAAAAATATCAGAGTTCATGCCCCAGCAGGGTGGCGGTGGCTGCCTCTTTTCTGCGGCCAGTTCCTTCACCTCCTCCAGTGTGACTCCCAGCAACCTCAGTCTCTCACAACTCAAAGCTGTATGTGTAGCCCTTTTTAATCTTTAATAAATCACTCCATGCATCTGCTTCTTCATATTCCAGCCTCTTCCCAGGGCAGGAAACCACATCCCACAAATGAAAAGACCATTGAGGGGGGCACATCTTTACCTCAAATCTTTGACACATGGCTTTACATTTTCTTTAGCTACATGTACCTCAGGCTATTAAGGATTTTGTCAGAAGGGCCTGAAGTTTCCAAAGCCTTCTCATAAAACTCAAATAGCCACCCTGACAGAAACATGGCCCTTAGGCACAAATCAAGGAAAGGCTATTTAACAAACCCATTCTTCATTCTCTACCCATCCCCCACAGCATTCCCACTGTTTTAAATCTTCTATAATTAGTAACAGCCACCACCATTTATCAAGAACCAAGTAGTCTGGACATTAATTACAAGCATTATCTCATTTAATCCTCTTGACAAATTTAGGAGAAATTGGAGGCTTGGCCTCTACATAAGTCATCATGCATCACCCAGTAGGCATGGGGTGAGGATTTAGTCTGACATGGTGCTGTCCCACAAATCATTACATAATGCCACATTAGTCACACAATAGTTTTTTCCCTCACTAAATAAACACTTCAAGAATCTCTTGCAGATCAATACCACAGCAGAAGAACCCAGAAGGCCCTCTTGGTAGGTTGACATGATGGTCAACAGAGAGAGTGAAAAAAAAATTTTTTTAATAGAGGAGGTTCTAAAGGATGCTTTCACCTCTGACCTCTTTCCTCCTATCAGAGGTCAGATGAGCAGTCCTGAGAACAAATGGAATTAATCTGTGGTCTGGATTCCATTCCTGTGTTTATACCCCTGACTGGGAACACAGAGCTGACAGGACAAGTCTCAAGTAAGAGGAGGCGACAGGCCTGCCTCCGCACTTATTAACCACTGCCTCCTCTTGGCATTGCTCGCCTGGCTCACTCTGGTCAGTGAGTCACAAATGAGGGAAATCTCCAGAGAGGTGAATACCACAGCTGCACAGCCATCAGCCAGAAGTGACAAGACACAGGTGGTTAGAGTTTTTCTTTCCCATGGGGCTCTCCTCTCCCCCACAATACTAATGTGCAGCTAAGCACAGGGAGTACCTAGGCTGTCCCATAACAAAGTAATAATCTGGAATGTTCATCTGAGCCAGCCCAACCAGCCACGTAAAACTGAGGCTGTAAACCCTCCACTGCCACTGTAATGTATTTAAAGCCTCAAAACGGTTTACCTTTGCTGAACTTTCAGACTGAAATACTTCATTACACTTGAGAGGGTAGCTGGCACAGGCAACCCCATCACTTCACGAGGCCCATTTTTAAAAAGACATTATTAATGGTCAAGAGACTGCAGATGGAATTTGCCTGCCAAGATTTACTTGGCAAAGGAAAGATACTCTATCTCCTGAAATATGGGTTTAAAATCAGCTCCAATCTTCCTGTTGCTAAACTTTTCATCTACTTGCCAGAGAGATCAATCTTAGCAATATGAAAAAAAAAAAAAACACCACATTTAAAAAATTTAACACCTTATTTTCTAACCCACTTACCCTCAGTGTTGGAACTGACATCATCAGTGGTACCTTGCAGTGGAGGGTGACCCGGCACAGAGTACTCTGGAAGAACCGACTCTCCTTCAGGATGGGCTGGGGGAACACCCACTTCTGCAGGCAGTGCCCTTCCATTTGGGTAGGGCTGGATGCTTGTGTTTTCAGCGTAGGATGGTGGGGCTTCCTGGGGAGGATCCAGTGAAATCCTTTCTATCTCTGCTGGAGACAATCTTCTTATCCCTGGCTGTTTAGAAGACACAGCTTGGCCTTTAGAATCTGAGGCATCTAATTCCTCCAGAGGTCTCCCCACTTTGGTGTGAGGGTCCAAGATAGTGGACTGTGTTTCAGGGTGGACTGGCCACTCACTCGGTGTTAAATGTGGCAAGGGGGAGGCCAGATCAGAACCTGAGGGCGAGGTCCCACCTCCTGTGGGCCTCGAATCAGCTTTGGAATGGAAGGAAACATCAATACTGCTGTGGTCATTTGAACTCTCCTCTGGGTCACCTGGGGGGTATTCGAGTTCCTCCTCATTCTCATCATAATAATCCAAATTGTCGTCAGTGTAGTCCCTTTCCAGGGCTGCAGCATGGCTGAAGGGATGTTCCAGGGGAGCTGAAGAGGAGGCTTTGGAAAGATCTCCAACTGCTGCAGGCCTGACATTTTCCAGTGGGGAGGTGCTGCCAATATGAAAAGCCCACACTCCGGGAATTCCCAGGTTACTGTGTCTAAATTGAAAGGAAACAATGACTTGTAACAAAATTGTCCATTCCTCTACCTACTTTCCTGTAATGAGAAATTTATTTGAAAACTGAAAGACTATTAAGATCAGATTCAGTCTTTACCAGAATAGTAAGCCAAATAAAAACAGACAACATGATAACTAAAAGGATTATACTGCAATTTTGATGTAAAATATCTTATGTAACAATAGGTTTCAAAGGTTGTGTGTCCACAGAATATGAGACCATCAAGTCAGAAATCTACTCTATAACCCACATGCTTATTCAAATTGACCTGGCCATTTGAAAATAAATAGAATATAGGCATATTTTATTCTACCTCTATTTTTTATGTAAGAAAACATATGCTTACAAATCTTTGTCAAACATATAAATAATACTACAGACTTTGGGGAATAAGTTATATGACAGTTGGTATGTCAAGTACTTACCGTCAAAGCAGTCTGCAAGAAATGGACAGTGACTCAATTTTATAGAGAAAGTAGGTTTAGAGAGGCTAGTGAATTTTCCTAAGGTCACACAACTGGTAATTAATAGAGCTTGGATTAGAACTAACAGCAAGTCCATGCACTAATCATTTACCTCATATTATGTCAGAAGTTCATACTGTATCATGTCACTATACCTCAAAAGCACAGAATGTTAAAGACATTTCATATATAGCCATATATATTAATCATTTTCCTGGTTTCAAAATATATTACAAAACTATAGTAATCAAAACAGTACAATACTGTCATGGAAAACAGACATATAAATCAACTGAACAGAATTCAGAACCCAGAAATAAACCCACAAATGTAGTCAATTAATTTACAATAAAAGTTCAAGAATATACAATATGGAAAGGACAGTCATTTCAATAAACAGTACTGGGAAAAGAGGACAGACACATGCAAAAGAATGAAAATGGAACACTCTTGCACCATACTGAAAAACTAACTCAAAATGGATAAAAGCCTTGAATACAAGACACGATGCCATAAAAATCCTGGAAGAAAGTAAACTTCCTGATATCAAGACATGACTCCAAAAGTAAAAACAAGCAAATGAGACTATGTCCAACTGAAAGCAAAAGAAAAATATCAGTACAATGAAAGGGTATTTCATTATTTCTTCTACTATGCAGAAGCTTTTAGCTCCTATCTGATCACTGGTGAATATCCAAAATATATAAAGAACTTATATAACTCAATATTAAAAAGGCAAACAATCTGGGCAGAGCACATGAGTAGTTATTCCTCCAAAGAAGACATACAGCCAACAGGCATATGAACAGATGCTCAACATCGCTCATCAGGGAAATACAAGTCAAAAGCACGATGAAATAACACCTCACACTTGTTAGAATCAATATTATGAAAAAGAAAAGAAATACATGTTCATGTGGATGTGGAGAAAAGGGGCCCCTGTGTGCTGTTGGTAGGAATGTTAGCTGGTGCAGCCACTGTGGAAAACAAAGAGTCCTCAAAAAATTATACATAAGAGCTATCACATGATCTAGCAATTCCAATTCTGGATAATTATCTGAAGAAACAAAAACACTAATTCAAAAAGATACTTGTAATTCCATGTTCATTGCTGCATTATTTGTAACACAGTCAAGTTTTAAAACAATCTAAGTCCACTGATGAATGGATAACAAAAATGTGGTATGCATTTACACACACACATATATACTCATATATGTATATGTATTATTACATATGTGTAATAATATTATTCAGTCATAAAAAAGAAATCTTGCCATTTGTGACAACTTGGATGGAGATTGAGGGCATTATGCCAAGTGAAAGTCATATAGAGAACAACAAAAATTGTATGGTCTCATTTATAGATGGAATCTTTAAGAAATTAGCAAATGCTCCTAGATACAGAGAACACAGTGGTGGTTACCAGAGAATGGGAACCCTGGAGTGAAGTGTGAGCGAAATGGATGAAGGAGAGTAGAAAGGTGCAAACTTCCAATTCTAAAATAAATTGGGGTCTCCCTGGTGGTGCAGTGGGTTAAGCAACAGACTATGAAGCAAACCTCAGCCACTGCAGCACGAGTTTGATCCCTGCTGCTGGCCAGGGAGGGGACCCACATGGTGTAGCAGACCTCTCCTGCCTTCCCCACTGCTCCCCCGAGCAGTGTGTTTCAGTCAGTCTGTCTGTTCTGTTTCCTGGCTCTGTCCCCAGTGAATCCTCTCACCTCCATGAACTCTGGCCTGTACACCAGCTCTTGTATGCATAAATAAATAAATAAATAAATCAGCCATAGAGATTATTACAGCATGGTGACTACATTTAATAATTCAATACTGTACATTTGAAAGCTGCTAAGAGAGAGTAGATCTTGGAAGTCCTTATCACAAGAAAAAATTTATAATTGTCTATGATGGTAGATGTTAACTGGATTTTAGATGATCATTTCACAAAATTTTCAAGTGTTGAATCATTATGTTGTACAGCTGCCACTCATGTCTACAACTAAATCAAAAAAGGGGGAAATCAGTCAATATGGTATATGAGTTAATGACTAATAAGATAAGTTAATGACTAATAACACATTAACTGAATCAGTATAAGAATGAGAACTTTGCCCATTAGATAGGTACTTGTCACATTCAGATTTAATTCTACAGCAATATTTTCCAGTACAATTCTGAGAACATCTCCCTCCCTCTCCCTCAACCTCTCCCCCACTCTGGTGTAAATGTGCATGTGTATGTGTGTTATGTGTGTGGTGCTGCTGCTGCAACTAATTTAGGAAAAGAGAAGCACAGAAAGCAAAACTGTGATCCCCTGCACATTATGTTCTGTATACTTGATAAGCTGGTGATTTTTGGCAAGCAAATAATGAATATAAAGAAGGTAGGAGAGAGGGCCTCCCTGGTGGCGCAGTGGGTTAAGCAACGCACTGTGAAGCAAACCGCAGCCACTGCAGCACGAGTTCGATCCCTGCTGCCGGCCGGGGAGGGGAACCACATGGTGCAGCAGACCTCTCCTGCTGTGCCCGCTGCTCCCCTCAGCAGTGTACTTCGGTTGATCTGCCTGTTCTGCTCCCCGCTCTCTGTGGTGAATCCTCTCACCACCCCCCACACCTCTGGCTGTACCCCAGTGCTTGTATGCATAAATAAATAAATCTTTAAAAAAAAAAAAAAGAAGGTAGGAGAGAATCCAAAGGATCTAAAGATACTGAATTTAATATCACATCAGAGGTGTTGCAGCTGTGAAATTTCTTCTTAAAGTTAGAAGCAGAAAACAATAAAAGCTTCAAAAAGTACCAAAATACAAATTATGGCAGATAAAATCTAAATAAAACCACCTAATTAAATTAAATCATTGTCTTTGCTTTTGTCATTGTACATGCTTAGAAAATAACCAATTTGAGTTTTATCCTAAAATCCAAGGTCATTTGGAAAACTTAGGGGTAGAAAAAACTTATTTCTCAGAAAGGAAAACAAAGCTACAAGATAGGAAGACAGTGATTTCCTCCCTGCGCTTTTAGGAAGATGAAGTGAGAAAAACACATAAAATACCTAGCATGAGGTACCTACACATTAGCACTTAGAACTAGTATTTTCTAGGAAATAGAAAAGTACAATTTGAAAAGATGTACGTTTGTGTATTTACATTTAAATCTGCAGAAGAGTTATGCCAAATGCTATAAGTTACATAATATATGACCTTTGAGTTTATAATTATGAGACAAATTTGCAGGAGACAAAGATTCTATTGACCAGGAAAATAATTTTATTCTTTAGAAATGCATACTGAAGCATTTAGGAGGGAGTGGCAAGAAGTTTGGGATTTACCTTAATACTTAAGTCAAAAAAAAAAAAGAAAAGATGAATATGGCAAAACACTGACAACTTACAAATCTAGGAGAGAAGCATTTGGGTGTTCATTTAGTTATTTCCTCTACTTTTCTGTATATGTTTGAAATTGAAATAGTGAAAATTAAAATAGAAGTTAAAGAACATTTCTGTGATTTTGAGAGAAAGAATACCTTTCTAAAAAGAACACAAAAGAGACTAAAAACTGACAACCCTAAATTTACAACTCCAAGATTATAAGTAACTTTAAAGATGAGCAAGTGGACAAAAATATTCAAAGCAGATGAGAGGATTAATACCCTTACTGTATTTTTTCTTATTTATAAGAGCTCTCTGTATAATCCCAGTAGAAAACAGAACAAGGTATAGAAAGTCACAAAAAAATACAGAGAAATGACCATTAAATATATAAAAAGGTGTCAGTTGTACTAGTAGTCAAAGAAGTTAGAGTGAAATAGCAACATTTTCTATCTTTCAGAATCACAAGTATTAAAAAAAAACAGAAGTTGTAAGAAGCACATATTGTCAATATCAGCTTGATATGACTGGTGAGGATGTAAGTTGAAGAGATGTTTCTTTTTTTAAATTTTTTTTTGTTTTTTTTTTTTTTACAGTTTTAAGTTCAGTTGTTTTTTTTTTTTCTTTTTTTTATTAAAATATTTTAAAATTTACATATACTTGCCAACTGGGGTATAGGTCAGAGGTGCGGGGGGATGAGAGGATTCACCAGACACAGAGTGGGGAGCAGAACAGGCAGACTGACTGAAACACACTGCTGAGGGGAGCGGCGGGCCAGGCAAGAGAGGTCTGCCTACACCATGTGGGTCCCCTCCCTGGCCAGCAGCAGGGATTGAACTCGTGCTGCAGTGGCTGTGGTTTGCTTCATAGTCCGTTGCTTAACCCACTGCGCCACCAGGGAGGCCCCCGAAGAGAGGTTTCTTAAAGGCAATTTGTTAACACACATTAAAGTGCTGATGTGCGTATATCCTTCCTCAGCATCTTTACTTTTAAGGATTTACTTTTAAAATAAATGAGAATCTGAACAACATTATGCTGTTTACTACAACAAAATAACAGGGAAAATCCCTGTTAGTTATTGTACCATAATTATTCTACTTCCATCAGCAACTTAGAGGTGTCTGGGAAACATCAAAAATAAAGTGGAGGGAGGTAAATGGAAGTTGTTTGTGTGGGTAGAGGGAGGGGGGCATCTTTGGGGCCTTACAGGTTTTCGCCACTACCATGTCCTATACCCCGTGTAGTTATTAGCACTTACTTCCAATGCTCTGAAATTGTTGATCTGTTTGTCTACCGTACTAAAATGTACTTCACTATTGTGTAGGGTCTGTGCCTTAGACATCTTTGTCTTTCAAATGCATGACCCATTGAGAGCTCTTGACAATGTCTGATGAGTAGAGAATCTGTGGGCTTCGCAGAAGAGACTGAAACCAGGGGAGAGGAAGCAAGGAGATAAGTTTTCTTCTAAGTCTAGACTAAAAGGCAGCTTAGAAGAAAACCTAAAGAGGTCCAATATGGGTCATAAAAATGGAAAAGGATGACCTGTCCTGATGTCTAAGTGATTCCAGGGCTCATCAAAGGGGCAAATTTTCAAGAGACCCAAAGTTAAGAAGCAATGCCCCAAAATATGGACTTGTTTTCCACTCCACCTTCATTTGCCATACAGCTGCCAACAACAAAGGTCACATCTCCTAACACCTGGCAAAGGAATGCATATTGCCTCTTCTCTGAGGTACCCACAGATGTATTTAGGGAGAAGCTTTGCGAACAGTTGAGAAGTGGCTGTCCTTCTATGAAACTGGAGAGATTCTATGAAAGAATATGATGTCATAAAAAAGGCAATAGTTCAGACAGAGAAAAAGGCTGCTGCAACCACTAGGAAGTTGGAGAAACAGGAGATGCTTGAAGAAGGAAAAGAAATGGCTTCTACAGTGGCCCTCAAATCTTCAGGAAACATCAGTCACAATCCCGAAGAACATGAAGAGACAAGCCAAAGACCCTAAAAGAAGAAAAACCAAAACCAGGAGATTTCTAAAAGAATGGAATGGAAGATTCGCCTGTCTTTTTCCCAGCCCAAGAAAAAGAAAAACTTTTCCCAAGGAGGAGTTAGTAGTGATTTTGAAGAGACAACTGCAGTGGAAGTTTTCCCAAGAGGAAGAAATCTGTTAGTGATCAGGGAAAGGTAGGAATAGATTTGTCTCCAAGAAAAAGGAAATTCTGTTGCAAAGAGGAGCAGCTCAGCCACAGACCTGAAAAGCTTGCTGACAGCAAGATGGATGGCTCTGAGAAAAAGTTCCTAAAATTCTCCCAGGAATATTAGAAAGGACAAAGATTAGAAAGGACAATGCCCTTATAGGCATACCTCACCAGGGTATTTCACAACCCCTCTCCCATTCACACAATAAAAACAAAAATTCTCTCTCTCTCTGTCTGTCTGTCTCTCTCACCCACTCACACACACACATACATACACACACTAAAAGAGGAGAATGGGGTTCAGCATAAAATAAATCGTCCAGACTCCAAACATGTGCTTTAATTTTGACTTTGCCACTTAATAATTTTAAGAGCGTCGCTAACTTAACTTCTCTAAGTTTGTTTGTCAGATAAAAACAAAAAATAGAACTTACCTGCAAGAATTCTGTGAGTTTTTTTTTTTTAAAGATTTATTTATTTATGCATACAAGCACTGGGGTACAGGTCAGAGGTGTGGGGGGTGAGAGGATTCACCACAGAGAGCTGGGAGCAGAACAGGCAGATCAACAGAGGTACACTGCTGAGGGGAGCAGTGGGCGAGGCAGGAGAGGTCTGCTGCGCCATGTGGTTCCCCTCCCCGGCCGGCAGCAGGGATCGAACTCGTGCTGCAGTGGCTGCGGTTTACTTCATAGTGCGTTGCTTAACCCACTGCGCCACCAGGGAGGCCCAATTCTGTGAGTTTTAATGAAGGTAAATTCTAGAAGTGTTTAACACGTACGCTTGGCAAACACTAAGTTCTTGATAAATGTCAGCTCTGTATGACTTTATCTGACTAAGGGGTCCACCCTGGTGGCTGAGTAGAGCAGACATGCCAACACACAGGATGTTCCAGCATCCAGGAGCAATGTAATGGAACAGAAGCAGCTGAGAAATGCTAACCACTGTAGTATGTCTGATTTCTAGGTTCGTATTCATGAAAGCAATACAAGCAAAGATATTCTTCAAAAAGTTCTAAAATTCATAAATGTCAGGTAATGCTAAACCAGATACTGGTGTGATGTGGACTGTCAAAACACGAAGGGTCTGGTTATTGCACTGGTAGAACAAGCCACTGGTGGGACCAAGCACATGCTCAGTCTGGTTCCCTCTGGAGAGTCAGTCAGTATGAATTCAGATAATGGAGCCATAGAGAACATCCTGAAACTTCCAAATTTTACCAATCTGTTTGATTTTCCTTTTTTTCCTCAAGTGGCACTAGTCCTAATTTAACTTTAAATATGTATCTGTCTAAAGACTAAATCACAACATCATCTCCTGTGAAATAATTAACCTGGAAAAAACTCAGCATGAGTAGTTATATTACTGGATATTTTTATGTGGTTCCAAGAGCAATGTTTTCCAAAGCAAGCCTCAGTGACTCTACAAACACATACACACACACAAAGTTCTGTTTCCTGTGTCTATACCAAATAGGGCAGGAAAAATAAAGGACCTTTATATTTTGGTGAACTTGCTCCTCCCAGGGTCTAAATGAGTTCCTGGTTCTGACTTGATGCCTTCCTTGGAAGTCACCAAGATAGTATTTAATGGGCTTAAAGCCTTGAAAGTTTGAATAACTCCTTAGAGTCCTCACATCCCAACAAGAAAGGGCCCAAGCCCTATGTTACTTACTGGTAGAGATTTTTCACAGACTGTTCTGTGCTAGTCAAGCTGAAATAAGGTCCCTCTCGCTTCAGGTCATCAGCCTCCCCTCGGCAGAAGCCCACCCGGGCTGGAAGCTCGAGCTGGACATTGTACGATTCTTTGGGACGGGTTCCAAAGAACTGAAGGCCATTGGCAGGATAAAGAAAGAGGGCGTAGGTATCAGACCCATCAGATACCAAAACTGCCTGGAAAGTATTCAGCTGTGAAAAAAATAAAGGAAACATTCTTAATAAAACAAAAGCAAAAAAAAATAAAACAGAATACAAGCAAGGCATCATAAAGTACAAAAGGGTTGGTTTCCCCCTTCTTAAGATTTTTCCAAATTGTTTTTATACATAATAGCCTTTCCAATTTCTTGCTCAGGCTATACTTTTATAAGTTGTTTATATTAACATGCACTGCTAAAAAAAAAAACAGGTTTAAAAAAATAATTCATTCATTAATTCCTCTGTACATTAATTCACATAGCCAGGGGCCTACAAAGCACTCAACATGACGCTAGTGGTGAAGAAGCAAAGGATGGGCCACTCAGCCCTCACGGCTTAGGACAGGCAAACAGCCACAGCCTCAACTGTAGAAGTGGCTGAAGGGGGTGGCAGAGGCCACAGCGGAGGGTGTGTGCCCAAGTCCTCAGGTTGGGGTCAAGAGGCGTCAGTGAGGCGGCCTGTGAATGTTAATAAACATAGCAGGAGCCAGAGCAGACCTGAGAGAGACACCAGGAGCCTGGATTAGCCACAAACTCAACATCCAGGTCCCCACAGACTCACTGCTTAAAGTTTAATTTGCTCTGTAGTTTCCAAAGGATACCTTTTTGCCTTACCTTACATATAACTAGGTATCTTTTTTCCCCTCTAAATTGATTTGTTAATGGTGCTTGATAATCTTAAAAAGATGTTATATTTGGGACTCAGAACATCTCCCTCACTAAAATCCATTCCTTTTCTAATTTAGTGGAGAACTAAATTAGATTGTTTTACATGTGACTCTTAGAAATATTATTTGCTAGTAAGCAGTCTCATTTCCCATTGTGCTAGTGAAATACAATCAGGCACAGAAAAGATCACATTTTACTAAATAAAACAGCAACCTAGAGGAATGTACCCTGAATGGTGTTCTGTCCTGAGTCCTCTTGCATTATTGGTACTCATGTCCCTCTGCAAGTTAATTCTTCCTTTCAGTGTTTAACTTCAATGCTTTAAGTTTTTGCATATAAGATAAAGACACTAGATGTGCAGATACTTCTCAAGAAAGACACTGTGCCTCCTTTGTTTTAGTTTGCTCTCTTTAAGTTAACAAACTTAAAAACATGGGTCCTATGTTTGTTATTGTTGTAACTGTTGATTGTTTCATCCACAAAGCTTGACTTTTCAAAAACAGAATGTTTTCTAGATGGGATGTTTTCTAGAATTCCTCTAAGTTAGGAAGCGATAACTTCTGCCAAGTATAAATAAGGCTGTTCTGCCTCAGTCCATACGTAGCATATACTACATCATCCATTCATGTTGATTCAGTCATTTCAGAGTTTAACTTTAGTCAAAAGACATAAAGTTTAACTAAGGAAAGAAAATACAGGAGGAAGGACAAGAGGCCTGTTTTAAGGAGCTAAGCTTTCAAAATCCTGGCATTGATTATCCACAACAATTTTAGATAGGAAAAAATTCTGGTTCTAAGTTTACAGAAAATCGATCAGATAAGGGAGGCCTATAGATTGGAAGGAGTTGAAGGGGGTTAGGGAGGAAGCAGGGGAAAATAAACAGCTGTGAAGGGGAAAGTCTGGTCTTTTACTATGGGGTCTGGGTGTTTAGCACTTTATTTTATTCATTCAGTCAGTCAACAAATTCATTTCAATAAAAAAAGTATTCACTGTCTTTTACACGTCTGAGACAGGCACTCATTAGAGTTGGTAAGTCTTTGGTCTATTTGTTTCCACTGAAATAGGCTAATAGGAGAATCTTAAGTAGATTTATGATCCCAAAGGACAAGGCAAAGCACAAGGTTCAATAACCACCCACATGCCAAATGATCACTTGTAAACTTCTCTCCAAATTCTACATCTAGTCGCTAAAGAGCCCACTTGCCGAAGTGCTCAAGGGCTCCTCCTCCCCAGCACTTCTTGACAGCCTTCCAGACCGGAAAGGTCTTCACATTCCTAGAGACAAGCCTTTGCAAGAACCCCACATGCTCTGCTGCTAAAGGGAAACCTCAGATGGGTTGCCAAACCCTACAAAAAGGTCACCACTTCCCAACTCCCCCAGCATCCCAGAGAAGAGAGAGGGGCCTCCATGGGAAGAGGAGTAGCACAGAAGGGATCGGGGCCAGTGGCTGGCCAGCAGCAAGGGCCGCCCCATCCTGTAATCAGAAAGAGAGAAAAGCCAGACCCCTTAGCAGAAACCAGGCAGGAGTCCTACTGCCCCCACCAGGTATAGGATATCACCAGTCAGTGGTGCCTAGCCAGGCCCATGGATACAAAACATGCCCCTCCACAGGTTTCTAAATTTTGCAATTCATTTAATTAATTTCAGCTATTTGGAAAAAAAAAATCAGATCGGTGCTATTTCAGTCCCAAAGGGGTTTGCCTATGGTGACTTAGAAAATTATAATGCTAATTAAGAAATAGTCAGCGTTCTCTTTCCTGTCAGGGTGACAGGAAACTAAGATGCTGCTTAGTTCCAGCATCACTGATTTCTGGCTTCTGTCTTTGAACACTAACCTCCATTCCTTAGGAGAAACTCCCATCTCCTGTATTGGAAGCACCAATGTCACATATGACATTTTCCCTCCTTCATTTATTTGCCCTAAGTCCTATAGACCCTGCCCAAAATGCAAAGCTAAGTGCTATCACATTCCTAATAATATATCACTCGTGACAGTCTTTAACAAAACATCAGCATTTCTCTAATCAATTTTCATGTATGAGGTCTCTGTTCTCTACATCATCATAGCTATATTTGAGATAGCTTAAACTCTTTCAGACAGACAACAGACATCCCCATTGCTGGACCTCAGCTTCAAAAGTCAAAACAACAAAGTCTTGGGCCTCCCTGGTGGCGCAGCGGGTTAAGCAACGGACTATGAAGCAAACCGCAGTCACTGCAGCATGGGTTCGATCCCTGCCGCCGGCTAGAGGAGGGGACCCACATGGCTGGCAGACCTCTCCTGCCTCGCCCGCTGCTGCTCTCGGCAGTGTGTTTCAGTCGATCTGCCTGTTCTGATCCCCGCTCTGTCTGGTGAATCCTCTCACCTCCCGGGACTCTGGCCTGTACCCCAGCTCTTGTATGTATAAATAAATAAATCTTTAAAAAAAAAAAAAACAACAAAGTCTTGATTTTACCTCTCATTTTCTCTGTGGCTCCACCCCCTCTGTCAAGGACAATCATACTTTGAAACAAGTCCATGTGCCTCAGTCTCTAAGGAAAGACCCCCAGCAGGCATTTGTCCACTCACATTGATGCCCCACAACTCCCTTCCTACTTTCTCCAGCCTCAGACCTCTTAGCCTTTTCCCAAGACATATCTCAACTCTGAACCATCTCTCCAGTTGCCTCGTTCTCAAGATCCAATCTTTCACCCCAACTGAAATTCCAGATGAACAAAACATCACCCACATGCAACAGAATTGTGTAGTCCAGGTCTTTACAACCCCCAGCCTTTGAACATCAGTAACAAAAAAAAAACAATACTCACAATCCCCTTGCACTGAAAAACCACACAGCTAACGTGAACAAGAGCCCCCATTATATCATCTGTCAGTAAGTTCTCTGGAAGTCAACACCTATGACAATACAAGGCATCTCAGATTAACTGAAGTGATAAACACTATTTGTTCAGATGTTTTAAGATGTAGTTACACCTTGACATTCCTGCAATATCAGGTACAATATCATGTCACACCCACCATGAAAATCCATGAAGAGAAAGGGCAACAACTGAAAATGTTGTTTTAGGTGGTAAACATGCCATTCCTCTGATATCTTCAAGTTTCCAGTAACTTTGCAACATAAAGTTGTATGCCAAGGTTTAAGAATTCATGCAAAACTCACACAATCTTTCAAGCAAAGTAAATAAATATTTGCCAAAAATCTATCTCCAAGGAACTCAAGTCTTTGAGTTTTGTATTGAAACAAGAATTCAAGTCAAAGAACTAGGATTCATAACCTTCTTCAGTGTGGGTAATTGGAAAAACATCCTCTCTCCAAACAGAATCCTCATCAACTTTCTAAATGAGACAAATTCTAAAGCCAACTCAGCATATGGGAATGTTTGAAGAATGATTTTCACTAGGAAAGTAAAAGAGAGATGGGATCTACAAATCTTCCCACACTCCCCCAAAAGACAAGGCCCAGACAGCAACTGTAATTCAGAAAACTTTGTATCTAAGGAGCCTTTATGTATCATAGTATCCTTACAAGACAGAGAAGTAAAAGAACCAGAATCTGGTCCTACCAAGGCAATGTAGGGGAACACATGCCCACTGAGTCTAAGATAGTTTAATGGCTACTTAAAAGGTTACCTTAGTTAATTCTGATAAAAATCCAGTAAGGTAGCATTGCTACTCTGTTTTACAGATTAAGAAACTAAAATTGAGACCTGACTATTGCTTCCAAAGTCACTCTTTTCAAAATGTCTTAATATCTGTTATCATCATCTGCATAAACACTCTGAAAGTTGGGTAAGGTATTTTTTTAAAATTAGATTCATTTAATTATATTTGACATCATTTGTAGTCCCCAGGGAGTCCCCACCACCATTTTACGCATGCACCATCACCTCAGTCCCTTGTACTCTTTCTGCCCTCATCCCCTTCTCTACAGGCCTCCCCTCCCCCACCCCGGCTAAGGAAGGTATTATTCCCATGTTACAAATGAAACTGAGAAAAATTATTTTAAAAATCACTTTGCATTATAACTTTTGGTTTCAAATAACATGATAAAATTGGCATGTTCAGGTTCTATTGTCATTTCAATACCCCAGAGTTTCTGTGTAACTAACTGATCATCACATCTCCCAGATTTATCTCATTCAGCTCAACTTTGTCTTCTTTTCTCTGTTGGAAAAGTATAACAGATGCAGCTGAATTCTCTTCAGATCATTAGAATACTAATTTTGAAGTACTAAGAAATCAATAGTGTCCTTGGCATCTGATTTTATACCACATTCATTCTCTTTTTCAATGAAATACAGTTCCAAGGATTCTTCTGATATTTAGATCACCCTGGGATAATAAAAACCAAGCCTGATGTATTGGAAGTCTTCGAAAAAGGCACAATTATTGTGTGGTCCCCTATCACTTGGGCCAAGGAAATGGGTCTTGCATGTAAAGTCTAAGTAAAAGCAACAAAAACAAAAAACTAAGAATCAAGAGATCTGTATTCTAAACCTGCACTAAGAGGAGGATTCTAAACAAGTATTTGGACTTCTATTTGCCATTATCTGTGAGATGAAAACAGTAAGATTGACTGTATTTACCTCGTAGGATTGTTGTTGAAAGACAGTATAATAAAGAATTTGTAAGATAGCTTGAATAAACAGTGTAATATTGTCCAAATAATCAGTCTTTACTTTGAGCCCAACCTTTCTCAATACAATCAAAAGGAGTTCACTGGAAAAACTCCTGCTTAAAAGTCTTCAAAGTTGGCCCACTGCCAACGAGTAGGTCCAAACTCCTAGCAGAATCAAGTTCTCTTCTCCACCCCACGGCCCTCTCAGACTCATGTCCAACTACCCTTCTTCTTCAGTAATAATGTATCACATTATATGCCAAACACATTACACTGTATAGCACATGGGTGAAATGTTGATGTCATCCTTTCTATTAAGAATGTTCCACTATGCTCTACTCAAATTCCAAGTTACTTTCTCACTAAAACCTTCCCAGAAACAGGCCCTAACCAGAGTTAGTTTCCTTGGGTCAAGATACTGATCACATTGAACAATAATTGATGATCCTATTATCTTAAACTACAAAATTCTTAGGAGCAAAGAGTATGTCCTCTAGTGATATCTCCCCAGTCCTAACATACTGTAATTGTGCAAAAAAAAAAAAAAAGGTTGTTGGGTGAATAAATATCAACTACACTTAAATGCAAATTATTTATACACACACCTATGAAAATATCACATATAAGATAAGTACTTAGAAAAAAAGAGTAAAGAATGATAAAGTACTAGAAGTGCAGGCCTAAGGTTGATTAAACTATACATAATGTTTATTATTTTCTGTTTTCTAAATTTTTATGTGATATTAGCTGTAGGTGATATAATATAGGTGTGACATATAAGTTTAAATGTTATTAATAAACAAATTTTAAAACTTAAATAAATGAATGAATGAATGTGGTATAATAATGGGAGGCTTGCCTTATTTTCTTTTGTCCAACCCTCTCACCACCACAGATATACTCATTATTTTGTTTGAACTGAACATATTTTGTTGATCTGAATATTTGAAATGTCAAATCCATGCAATAAAAAAAATTCAAGAAACAAAACTGGATATTGCCTGAAAAAACTCAATTACAGGACCTCTCTGGTGGTACAGGAGTAAAGTCTCAGCACTATCAAGCTATCACCAGCCACTGGCATGAGTTCCATCCCTGGTCAGGGAGGTGACCTCTATGGGGCAGCAGACCTCTCCTGTCTCACCCGCTACTTCCCCTCAGCAGTGTATTTCAGTAGATCCACCTGTTTCTCCCCACTCTGTCTGGTGAATCCTCTCACCTCCCGCACCTCTGGCCTACACCCCAGACCTATGTGCATATATATATATTTTTTTATTTACATTTATTTTATATATACAATAAGTCATAAAAAACTGAATCACAAAAAAATCATAAATCCAAATGATTTCTGTTTCTAGGTCTTCTTAGTACAGTCACTAGAAAATCTTCCTCTTACTCACAGAATGCAAGACAGGAAGATCACATCTTGAATGACTCAGTGAAAACGGACAAGCTACTTAATTTCTGAGATGATTTGTGCCTTCTTACTAGGGTTAAGAAACACTTTGATCAGTTAAAATAGAAAATGTAAGAGTTTCAATGGTTGGAGTAGGCCATTTTAGATTCAGGTCTAATTTTATTAGGGGGAAGCTCTTGCCTTCTCCAGGAATGAGGCAGTTCACCATTTGCCAAGGAGCCTGGCCCCAGCTGATGTCCATTTGGAGTATTTTCAATCTTCCTGCCAAATCTGAAGACTGAGCGCGCGAGTTGTTTTACTTACTCAGGTAGAGGTTATAAAATAAATCAAGGTCAGTCTCCTGTAAACTAGGAAGCATGTAAACTGGCACCTGGAGAACAACTATAAAAGCTATCAAGAACTTTCTAAAAAAATGCATCCTCTCTGGCCCACCAATTCCACCTCTGGGAAGGTCAATTAAGGACATCTGCAGACATTCAGCCTTTAAGAAAAAAAAGTGCTTCACAAAATTATCTCTAATGATGAAAACGTCTAAAGAACATGAATGATCACTGGACACAATGGCAAATCCACTGGACTCAATATTATGTAGCTATTATATATGCTAATATAGACATATGTTTACTGGCATTAAAACATATTCACAATACACCAGGCTTAGGTGGAGAGGCTTAGGTCACAAAACAGAATGTGCAGTATGAACCATCATTGTTAATAGGCGGTGACAGAGCCATACAGATATGGACAAAGAAAAAGAACTCTGATACACATGAAAATGTTTAACAGTGGTTACTTCTGACCAGTAGGAAAATTAGAGGTTGTTCTCTTTTAAATTGCCTGTATTTTCTGATGTTTTCCCTTCAATGGACATATAATTAGAAATAATTCTTGTATACTTAGAGGTGATTCTAAAAATAAACAAGCAAAAAGTAAAGAACCTTGGGAAATGAGAGCCTATTGCATCTGTACCCGGGCCCTTACCAGCCCTAAGAAGTTCTTTCTGGGACAGTGACCACCTCTCAGAGCCTCAGAGGAGGCCTGGAGACAACTGCCTCTTCACTTCCAAACCCCTTCTGCCATAATGGCACCAAAGGATACACCAGGTTCCTCCTCCGCGAGGAGGACAGGTCCGAAGAAAGTCCAAACCAGTATCTGTCTGGGTGCCAGAATTCAAACCCATCCCTCAGTTATCAATAGCTCAGGGGCCGAGCATTCCTGATCACTTACTTCTCCGGAAGGTGGTACCCCGCGCGTGGCCTCCTCGTAGGCGCCCACTCGGTCCCAGGTGACTAGGAAGACGTGGGTAGGCGTGAAATGCGCGGCGGCTTGCGGGAAGCCTGTCCGCACATAGCGAGCCGCCAGGCCCAGCACGGCCGCCGAGGTGTCCTCGCGGTACAGAATGCGGCCCCTACCCTGGCTGGTGTCGAGGTCAGCCAGGAAGGGGGCAATGGCCGGGAAGTCTGTGGGGAAATCATCGTCCACATACTGGGTCTCCCTGGGGAAGTCTTGAGGGGAAATGATGCCATTGGTGCCCACCTGGAGGGTGAGGGGACAACAATGTGACGGTCGGTTTCCACACGCTGCAAGAAACCCAAGTGCTGGTCCCCACAAGTTCAGACGTGCGCGCCCACCCTGCTCTTCAAGTAGGGAAAGGAACCCCCAGAGGCAGGAAACGCCCCCTTACCCATCCGCAGGGACCAGAAATTCTGGTATTCTGCAACTAACCTAACTTCAGTGGGCGTTCCACCCTCCACCCCTAATTCACAACACGGGTAAGTTTCAGGAGTCATAAAACTCGTTACAACCCTGGAGAAAACCGCTATGTCCAGGGAGGGAACACCTATTTCTTCAGACACACACACAGCCCTCTCACGCCCGAGAACCCCATCTTCTTTTCTGCCTGGTACGCTAATGAGGCTGCAAGCAATTCTCGCTCTCCCCCTCGAGGTAGGGAAAAGCAGCGGACCAGGCAGCAGCATCTGTGCCATCCCTGGGGCCCTCCGGACCGTCCAGTGCAAACTACCTCGAAGGCAGCGGCTGCGTACGATCGACACTACATTGACCCCTGAGAAGATACTGCGAGAAATGTGCCAGGTTCCACACCAGGAGGGGCTGAACTTACGTAGAGGTGGCTAAACTGGGCTTCGTAGAAGTGCAGGGGAATCGCCAGCTTCACCGCGGCTGAGCTTTCGTCGTCCCCGTCCGGCAGGAGCTGGTCCCCCAGCGACTGCCCGTAGGGGAAAAGCTCGCCCGAGTGCAGCGCAGCAGCCCTGGACGACAGCAGCAGCAGCAGCAGCAGCAGCGACGGCGACAAGAGCGCCGGCCGCTGGGCAGCGGGGTTCCTCCGCATGGTCGCTCCCGCTGTGGGTTGCCCCACCGCAGTGCGCGTCCCGGTCCGGCCGGCGGGTGCACTAGCCTCGCTGCGCCAACCTCCAACCTGGATCCCCCCGGGCGCCCGGGGCGGGGCGAGACTCGGAGTCCTCCTTGCGCGCTGACTGGCTACCGCCCTCGGCCGGGGACCAATCACCGGCTCTGAGAAAGTTCGACAGCGGCCACCACATCTGGTTCTTGTTAAAAGATTTCTAAGGCAGCGGTTGCAGGAGCGGCGGGGCTGGTGAAGTAAAAGTGCGTGGCCATGGCATTCCCGAACTCCTCCTTCACCTCCGTCTCTGCTCCCCAAGAGCTCCCAAGCCCCCCCCCCCTTCCAGTCGGGGCTGCCCAGTGGTCCTGGAGAGCCCCATCCGCTCAATCAAGAGGCTCACAAAGTCCGAAGGCGGCGGCGCCACAGGAGATGACCTCAGCGCGCTGGAGGGGACCCCACCGCTGCGGGTGCAGCTGCTTGCTGGCACGATGTGCCCCCGCCAGATAGGCCGGGCGAGGGTGTGGTGATGGAGCTAAAATTTGCGTCGTGCCATCCTAGTCCTAGCCTCGGGTGGAGAAGCAAATAGGCACTGTCGCAGAAGCAGCCTCCTCCACCCAGAGACGCCCTGCGGAGAATTGCGCCTTTCTACCAATTCCGTCCCCCTCCCCCGGAAGCCGGGGGCCCAGCCGGGGAGGACCGAGCGACCTAGGCAAAATGCCTGACTTGGTCAAGAGCACAGTTCACCTTCCCACGGGAAAACCGCATCTGGAAAGATCAGGAAACGCTACTACGTGTGACTGGCTCGACTTGGGGCGTTGGAGAAGCATCCCCTTTGGGGACCAAGCAAAAATGGGCAAGGAGCTGGGGTGGAGGTAACCGTGGGTCTTAGCGCTGCTATGTGCATCGAGCAGCCCTTGCTGCTGGCAGCTACAGAAGGTGGTGGTAACCTGAGACGCGTGGTGGAAATGGAAACAC
This sequence comes from Galemys pyrenaicus, assembly GCA_019455555.1. Taxonomy (NCBI): domain Eukaryota; kingdom Metazoa; phylum Chordata; class Mammalia; order Eulipotyphla; family Talpidae; genus Galemys; species Galemys pyrenaicus. The sequence goes on along the minus strand of JAGFMF010011644.1, from coordinate 2,122,235 downwards.
ACAACCCCCAAAAACAGCTGCGCCGGTGTGGGGGAACCCCATCCACCATAAACATCCCCTCTGCAAAGCGTCAGGAGCCGGACAAGATTTTATTGCCATCTTTATTATTAAAAGCTTGAAATTTCCCAGATAGTCTGTTTTTTCTCTTGAATCCCCCATGGGGTCCTTGGAAGCAAAGATACTTAAAAAGCAAACCCTTAGTGATGCCTAAAGAAATGTTCCAAAGACAGATTTTCTTTTTGTGCAGGTGTCTATTCCAGCTATGCAAATCCTTATGGGCACACTGGGATGAAATCCTTTTTTAAATTTTTACTTGGCTATCAGACTGTGAGACTGACACACAAAATGGAAAATTGGCCCAAAGCAGTTTGCTTCTTCAAAGCATGGAGAGACCTTGTATATTTGGTGTTACAAAAAATGTACTTATGTTTGCACATATATGGTCTCCCTTCTTGGGGGGACAAATATTTTCATTTTACTGAGGAGGAAATTGCTCAAAGATCGTAGGTGCCTTGGCTTGACGAAGTCACCTAAAGTTATGAAACCTTCACTGGTTCTCTAACTTTTCCAAGTGAACATAATAATAGCTTCTCTTTATGGTGTGGTAATACACCTATAGCAATGAGTCAACTTTCTCTTAGTGGCCTCTAAGGAGTACCATGCCTGGGTGTTCATCCCCTTGTATAATTCCCTCTCCTAGAGTGTTGGCTGACCTACTGACTTCTAACCCATAAATTGTGGCAATAGTGATGACAAGTCACTTAAGTGAAAGAAAGACTCCATCTGTCTTGCCAGTTGAGTCACTGTCTTTGATGAAGCAAGCTGCCATATTGGGGAGGTCCACAAGACAAGGAACTGAAGGCAATTTCTGGCCAATAGTCAGCAAGGAAGTGAATTCTGTCAAACTATGAAAGTTACTTTGAAAATGGATCCTTCCCCATTCATCTTGAGGTGACTCCCCTTAACCCTGGCTGATACTTGGCAGCCTCATGGGAGACCCTGAGGCAGAGGACATCTATGAAGTTGAGCCCACCTGGACCCACCTAAGCCCCAGATTACAAACCCTCAGAGAATGAGAATTTAATAAATATATGTTGTTTTAAACTGTTACAGTTTGGGATAACTTGTCATACAGTCATAGGTAAGTGATACAGCTAGACACTGTGCAAAGGAAATTAAGGGTTAGAGAGGTCAAAAGAAAAATCCATTATGTTACATGGCTGCTAAGTACCAAAACTAGCATTAGAACTCAATTTTGATTCCTAAACTTCTGCACTTCAGCACTAAATCATATTGCCCCATGACCTGTTGCAAAGTAGCTCTAGCCTATTTCTAACGTCAGCTCTGACCATAGCCATCCCTCAGCTAAGACTGGCTCTCAAGTACAACATCCTGTTTCACATTTTGAAACATGCTCACACGCTAGTCCCTCTATTATGTTTTCCTCAATCAGTCTTATCAAGCCTGCTTCAAGACCTGAGTGACAAACTTTCCCCTCCAGGAAGCTTTCCTGGACATCAGAGTCTGGTATAAATCCCTCTTCTCTTTGTTCCATGGTTCCTGTGCTTGCCATTATCATATCTCTAATCCTGTATCTCCCAATATCCCTGATCCTCACCTGTATCTTTACAACATCACTGTCTCTTGAGGGTAGGGACTTTGTCTATTTATTGCAAAACCTGCCTGGCTCATCAGAAGAAGCTTAAAGAAATGTTTGTTGAATGAGTACAGCCAAATAAGCCAACCTGGAGTTCAGATCCATGTCTGCTGGCTCAAATGAAACATTCTTTCCCTGACACCACCTTTCCTGCTAATCTGACCTGAGTTTTATAATCCTCTTTACCAGGCTGCCTAGCAACTCACCCACCCCTGCTCTCTGCTTTTGGTCATTCTTTCATTCACTCATCCATTCAACAACTATTTCCCTGCAAGCTTACCAGGACACACACAACTCTGCATGAAATAACTTAGCACAAGATGTGACCCCTGACCTTAAGAAGCTCATGACTTGGTTGAGAAAACAAAGCATAAATAAGAAGAAAAAAAGTAGCAGTGCTCCACGCATTTAGTAGCAAAACAGGCAAAAAGGGGCCTTGAACCAAGAGATGTCACTGTTTTGAATCTGATGCTATCTGAGTACAAAGAAGTAGATCCAATAGGAAAGAGGCTGAAATGAGCAGTCCCAGTTCCTGGGCTGCACAAAGTGGCCAAGTTCTCCGTGAAATATGAGGCTTTGGACAGCTGTGTCTAAGCAGACATTCCTTTGAGCTCTTATTCTAATACTATTTTTAAAAGACTCTGTGGCACCAAAAGAGTGGTTTCTCCTTTAAAATGTCACCTTGTGTCTTGGGGAAAAGAAAAAATCTGTCATAGTTATTTCACCAGTCAAAGTAAATACTGAAGAAATACTTCTCTTGTATCCACAGCTCCAGAGTAGAATTTCCGTGACCTGCTAGACTGGCTAATGAAGCAGAGAGGCCCCTTTCAGACTAGGAGTTATGAAGGACTTCTTCTGTAGTGGTATTTATCAATCTTCATTGGTTCTTCAGAGTAGACCTAAGCATTGCTTGAGAGGTAAGACTGCTTAGCTTTAAGACTTTTCAACCCAAGCAAGACATGGTACCAGACACTTTGCCAGCAAACCTTAGCTATGTTTCTGGTATAAATACCAAGACTTTAAGAATGATGATACTTCCTGTTATTTTAATGAAGGAAATGAAAACACATTTGCTCCATATTGTGGCAAATAGATGTTGGTATTCAAGAGCAAGTGGTATAAATAGCACTGACTGGTGTGTATACATGTTTGCACTGGAGGTGGGCTTGGCAGAAAAATGTCCTGGTTCTTGTTGTACACAGTGATTCTTTGCATAACTTTACTAGCCATTAAATCCCAGGCTGGGTGTGCTAGCATGTAGAAAAAAATAGAGTGGTGAAAATTACCATGTCTCCACAGGCTTAATTGAAATTATCTTAGGTCTAAGAAAAACCATGCACTACTTAGAAATTCTTAGTGCTTGGGATACATTTGGATGCCATTAAAATATATGGTGTCCCACCTACAAGCCAACAACTTCCAAATATACCTAAGCCCTAGGTCTACACTTGAGTTTTTAATTTATACCCACCTCCCTGCTGAACATTCCCTTGGGATGACACCTCAAACCCAGATCTAGAACTAGATCCAGCAGCACTCAGAACTTGGAGTTTTTATTTGTGTTTAATGATATCAATATCAACTTCTTTTTTTTTTTATTACCATTTCAGACCCTCCTCATCTCTCACCTTCTAGTTTTTGTAGCCTGACCTATAAATTAAGAAATTATTGTGTTCCCAGCTTCCCTTGCAGCTAGAGTGTCTATCTAGTCCTGGCAGTTTGCCTAAAGTCTGCTGTTTTCTGGGAGAGTTTCAACATTCGTGATTCAGAGGAATAGTTGCATCTTTTCCCATCTTGCTACTTTAAATGTGAATGTGATATTTTGAAATTGAAGAGCCACCTTCTGATGACAAGGTGACAATTATGAAGACAAAATCATGACAGAACAGACAGACAGGAGATGAAAGTCTGAGCCCAGGAGTAAGTGCCTGCATCTCCACATCTGGTTAGATGACAATACAAACCCCTGTTGGCTTATGTCTCTGTTACACGCAGTAGTACCCACTCCTGTCACTGATAAATCCTTTCTGTTACATGTATCTAAAACACAAATCTGACCATGACATGCCTAAGACCCTTGAAGGGTGGATTACCCTTGCTTCAAAGTGAATTTTAAGTTGTCTAGCAGGGCTGGAAAGGCCCCTGTGACTTGGCCTCCATCTGTCACCTCCTGTCTTTCCTACTCCCTTCTTTAGCAATGCTCAACTGTTTATAGTTCCCAACCACACAGCAGCTTGACCCTGTGTGCCTGTTTCTGCTCTTCCATGTCTGGCACATTCTTCCAATCTCCCGATCATCTCTTGCTCTCTCTTTTATATATTTATATATATATACACATATATGCATGTATGTGTATACATATATATGTATATTTACTTATTTATGTATATAAGAACTGGGTACAGGCCAGAGTTATAGGGGGTGAGAGGAGTCACCAAAGACAGAGTGGGGAACAGAACAGGTAGATCTATTGAAATATACTGCTAAGGAGAGCAGCGGGTGAGACAGGAGAGGTCTGCTACACCATGTGGGTCACCTCCCTGGCCAGGGATCGAACTCATGCTGCAGTGTCTGTGGATACCTTCACAGTGCTGTGTCTTAACCCCCTCCTGATGATCTCATTCCCTTCAATGTTCAATTCAGATATTCACATCATCTCAGCTGCCTCAGTTCTGAATTCTACCAGAGAACCTCTCTTCTAAGTAGCTGTAACACAAATCTCACCAGAAAGACTGAAATAATCTGTTGATGTCTGTCCCTTCAATTGGTTAAAATATCCGAAGGGTAGTTTTCATGTAAAGCTATACTGTGTTTCCTTTTTCTCTTATACCTGCTTTATTTACTCCATATCTCCATTTCTGATTGTTTTTACCACTAGCAGAGCACTGGCAAAGAGACGGGCTTTGATAGTCCCACGTGGCCAATAGAATATGAACCAGCCCTTGAAGGCAGAATTATATCTTTCTCACTCTGAATCTCTTGCGTCTATAGTACATGGGGAAAAGTCTTCTGTGATGTTTAGTAAACCAGTGTTGATTTGATTTTGAATAAAGTGGTGTGAAGAAATCCTTCATAATTCCTATTTTTTTTCCTGAATAATCCATATATTTGTTATATTCTGGCTTGTTGCTGGAAAAACAGGAATTAAAAGATGCAACTTTTATGTTGGTAGATATCTTTAATATTAATTGTATTTGAAGGTATTGCTAATGACATTATTTTCTTCTAGAAATAGTGGCACAGAAAAACAAGTATTACACTTCCTTTTTGTAACTCCCACATGCACAGTCTGAACTAGACTAAAACTTAACTGTACAACACCAGTATCCATCTTTTTTCACAAAGACTTCTCTCCTCATCCAGACTGAAAGTTCCTTAAAGGTTCTACTCTTCACTTCCTTTAAGGCTCCCACAGTATCTAATACAATGTTGTATAAACAATGGCTGGTCAATCTTTAATGAGTTGAGTGACTGCCCAGAAGTTACCTCACTGTGTGCTGTCTCTATAAGGCTATGTTTCCATAGGCTGTTGTCCTTGGCTTCATCTGTGTTTCTTTCCTAGACATCCGGTGCTACTCAACAAATTGAGTCACCTCATTTCTGCTTCATGTGACCAGCTGACCATTGTCACTTCCTCCAGAAGTTAGTACATGAATCAGAACAATAGTAACACAGCCAAAAATAATAATAGCAAGCCTTAATTGAAAATTTATAATGGATCAGATTCTAGTTAAAGACGGTCTATGAATTATTTCATTAATCCATTGAATGTGTTCAACTTGCAGATAAAGAAACAAACTTGAGAGGAATTAAATAACTTGTTCAAGAGCTCAGACATTAAGGTTGAAACCAAAATTCATACCCAAGAGATTTGACTCCAAGGAAAAAATCTTTTAATTTAAATTTTGGATCTGATCCTTTGCTGGTCTAGTCACTTTGCTCAATAACAGAGTGATTGAGGAAAAGAAGAAACACAGACACACACATACAGACATAGACAATACTGTTAATTCTGCACAATAAAGGTAATTAGTGCTAACTTTGCCTATCATTTCTATAGTTCCAATTAAATGATCTTTCTTGAACACCATCTCGTGCATGCTTAGAGAATTATAAATATCTAAACTTGGTAAAGAAAATATGACCATATACTGTTAAAAAGTTTACAACCTAGACTTGGAAATAATAATAGCTGTAACTTATTCAGCACTTATGTAGTAGACACTATAACATATTATTTGAGTTCCATACAACAATTCTAAATGACAACGAAAACAAGATTCTGAGACTTGCTCAGAAGTGCTAGTAAGTAGTCAATTAGCTAGGATCTGATGGCCCCAAGGACCACATCAAACATAAATACAGCTGTGCTTCATTCTTCTGGTGACAGGAATCTGTCCAGGATCCAGGTCCAGGAACTATACAGAGTGACTGTGAGCTCTAAAATAATCGAGATATCCAGTAGGCATGAACATCAGAAATAACAACAGGACAATAATAAATGAAGAAAAGCAAAAATGTGAAGGCTACAAAGTCTCTTCAGGCTTTGAGTCAAGTGTGTGTGAAGGACCTCCCTGGTGGTGCAGCGGGTTGAGCGCTGCACTGCGAAGCACTGGCTGCACAGCAGCGCGAGTTCAATCCCCAGTCAGGGAGGGGACCCACATAGCACAGCAGACCTATCCTACCTCTCCCATTGCTCCCCTCAGCAGTGTATTTCAGTAGATCTGCCTGTTCTGCTCCCTGTTCTATCTCTAGTGAATCCTCTCACCTCCTGCAACTCTGGCCTGTACCCCAGCTCTTGTATGCATAAATATATAAATCTTAAAAAAAAAGTGGAGTTTGTGTGTGTGAGAGAGAAAGAAAGAGAGAGAATCCCCAAGCAGACTATCCATATCAGACTTTACTCATGCTTCTTTGTACTGTAACACCACTGGCCCCAAGATAAGCATGGGTAAGGACAAATTCTAAATGATGTAGAGTGGGCTGTGCTCCATGGCTGCCCTAGTTTGTTTTTTCTTTTTAAATTATGGATATGTAACCTGATATAAATGCCCTAAGTTGGCTAGGGTGCATTTCCACTACCAAAGTAAAGTGGAAAAGGAATGCCCTCTCACCCTGGGCTGATGCATGGCTTTATTACCAAGAAACTAGAGCAGGCCTCAGAAAAAGCCACATGTGAGGGCTATCCTAGGACAAGTGACAACAAGTATACTGCATGCACAGAACTGGTTTTAATATGCAGTCAGAGTAAATAAGTCTATCTCTAATAGGTTAGCTTATTTGGATCTTAATTTTCCAGCTAGCTTATGTTGTCAAGGCTTCCTGGCAGGTGGCCCTGTTCCAAACCAGCTGTTCCACAGCTGGGCTCACAACAAGAGCTGCATATCAGAATCACCTGGGAAATTTTTTAACTCTCAAAAAACCAATTAAGGCGGAACCCCTGGGGTCAGAGTTGGGCATCAGCAAATTTTAAAGTTTTGAAGGTAATTTGAAACATAGCCAAGAATAAAAACCACTGTTCTACAAACACTTTATAAATAACTTATACTAGTCACTGAGACTGAAGAAAAACCTAAATTAAGTTACTGATTGATTGAGCCTACTCCCACTACTTTTTCAGGACAAAATGGTCTCTTCCTTAGCTCATGGTATGGAGCAATCAAGCTTAAACAAATCCTTTCAAATTCTGAGCAGATTCACTATATTTGGTGGTGGGGATAGGATCTTACCATCTCTGTCAGGAAGTAAAATGATCCCTAATCTTGGAAACAATAAAAAAGTAAACCAAAAGCTTGTCAATTCTGTTGGCATAGCTATATGGTCTAGAGAACTCCTTTGATGAGGCCATAATCTGATCAAGAATTAGCCCAAATCCAACTTTGGCAATAATTTCCTGGACACACAGGATATCTGAATCTAAAAAAAAAAAATCTTTGACTAAGATTAATATTATGCTTTCATTTTATGGAAGGACTTTATGAGAAAAGTTAATATATAGTCCACACCTTTTTGTCAAACTATATTAAAAGATACCACCTATTATTTGAATGACTTTTCTCATAGAAGATGTATGAATACAAATGCACTGGAAATTTTGAAAGCGGGAATAAATCACTATCGTCAGTTCAATCTCTGTATTAATTGAGAAACTGGAACTCGGTATGTATATGTATATGTTTATATGTGTATAAATGTATGGATATAGGTATAGCTGGTGACAAAACACAAGCATTAAATCCAAAGCTCATTTGACTTTAGAAGAGCATTTTAATTAGATAGTCTTCATGTTCACTGTGCTCGACAATGAATATGTCACATTTCACCAACATCATCCACCCTTCACCTTCCATTGCTGTCACTGGTACCACCATTTCCCCAAACACTTGAACTGGAAGACTCAGTCACCTCCATTGACTTTCCACGTTCCTTCTCGTTAGTATCCAATAACCCAACAAGTACCACAGACCATAAATTCACAGAGCTCAAGATTTCCTATTTTACTGACTGATGTGTTTCTACCTCTTAAAGTAATACCTGACACATAGCAAATGTTCATAAACTTTCCTGGAGTGATTTACCTCCTTGCCTCTCAGTCTCTTTTGCCACTTGTCCTCTTCTCATCCTCCCTGCCATCATTTCAGGACAGGCCCTCAGTACCTTTCCATGTCATTAAGTAACACTGCACTATGCTGACTTTAATGCATATGTCCAGTCTAGCAGAGTTCAGCTGCTGCTAAGGAAACTTTCTAGGATACCAGACTGTGTCTCTTCCCAGCTCACAGGTTCCCCTTAACCTTGAAGATGCTTTAGAGTCAGCATCATCTGACCTCCTTGTTGGGGACCCGATCTACACGGCTTCTTATTGCTTTTCTTCTCCCCATAGGACTTCACATCCAGATGTACAGATGGGAGGAGAGTGAGGGGATGAAATGAGCTTCTGTATTAGGCTCTGGGCATAGCTGGTGTTTGAAAGACTATCCAGAAGAAAGTAATTGCAAATAATTATAGGGGCTGAACTAGAAGGCACAAGAATTCAAAGCCTATTTATTTTCTGATGTTTCCATTAGCTATGAATGAGTGCAAATTTCCTGGATATAGTCTTTTTACTTTCCTGTTTACTTCTTTCTTTTTTAAAGATTTATTTATTTATGCATGCAAGATCTGGGGTACAGGCCAGAGATAGGGAGAGGTGAGAGGATTCACCAGAGACAGAGTGGGGAGCAGAACAGGCAGATCTACTGAAATACACTGCTGAGGGGAGCAGCAGGCAAGACAGGAGAGGTCTGCTGTGCCATGTGGGTCACCTCCTTGGACAGGGATCAGACTCATGCTGCAGTGGCTGCTGATAGCTTCATAATGCTGAGACTCTTAAACCCTACACCACCAGGGAGGCCCTACCCCTTCTTTCTATTCCCGTTCCCACCACTGACTTGAAGCTCTAAGTACACATATAAGAAGTTCTTCTCACCACTTCAAAATAATGACACACTGGCAACATGTATCATCATGAATCTGAACATTTTAATGTTCACATAGAGAAAAATAGTATATAAAATATTTGGTATGTGCCAGGTGAGATGAATGTTTGATACTGTTTTTACATGTGCACTACATAATAATTAAATGTGTATATATGCGTATATCTGTTTGTAAACACATACATATTTGCATGTGTGTTTGCATATATGTATGCGTGTGTGTATACGTGCATACACACATAAGCTTAGTGAACATAACTGTGAGCAGGGGGGTCAGACCATGGCAGCTATGAAGGAAGACACAGAGTCAGGGTGGTGACAAATGCCTATGTACCTTTCAGGGAGAGGGAAGGAGAGGTTATGTATGTAAAAGAAGGTTAAAATGGTAAAGCACCATGACAGGAATGTTTTATCAGTGACTGATGTTCACAAAGATAAACCTGAGTTATAAAAAAAACTCAAAATAGGGCCTCCCTGGTGGCGCAGTGGGTTAAGCAGCGCACTATGAAGCGGACGGCAGCCACTGCAGCACGAGTTCGATCCCTGCTGCTGGCCAGAGAGGGGACCCACATGGCATGGCAGACCTCTCCTGTCTCGCCCGCTGCTGCCCTCAGCAGTGTACTTCCGTTGATCTGCCTGTTCTGCTCCCTGCTCTCTGTGTTGAATCCTCTCACCCTCCCACACCTCTGGCCTGTGCCCCAGCTCTTGTATGCATAAATAAATAAATCTTAAAAAAAAAAAACTCAAAATATTTCAGCATGTCAGAGAAATGTATGTGTCATTTTAAGAAAGACTTACGTCATTGGTTTTTCATTAGTAACAACGCTTCATTTGCAGGGGAACTTGTGGTTACACTGCCTATGTTCACACGCAGTCTCCTAAGTTGCTCATTCTAATATCCTTGAGAGAAAACATTAGTATTCTCATGGGAAGATGAAGGATTTGAGAGATTGAGGGACATATCCAAAGTCACCAGACTGTAAATGGTAGTATGTGTACTGTGGAATTTGGGGACATAGACTTTATCTCTGGATCATCTTGAACTACACCCTACACTGTGCTGCCAGGACTGGTGCTTTTGTCACTTCTCACAGCCGTCCCTTCTCCCTACACCACCCACAGCTCTAGGTAATTCTGGAGGTGTCATTCACTATGTATGGCTCACAGTAACAACTACTGCTGCTACAGCAAAAGTAATAATATATACTGTTTACCCACTGTTTCCTGATCAGACAAGTGTGCGTTATTTCATTTAACCCTCACAGCAACTCTTTGAAAAGACTATTGTCACTTTTTAAGTCTGATGAACTGAGACCTAGAGAAAGAAATTCGGCTAAGGATACACAAATATTAAGAGGTAGAATCTACACACAAAAAAATTATTTTTAAATCAGCAGCATTACGTAGCCTCACGCTCAATTAATGATTTGATCTAGTTGGGTTTCATACATCACCCCCTTATCTCACAGACTCGTGTAATTTTAGAACTGATAGAGGCCTAAGGAATCATGTAACTGAATCCCCTTATCCTAGTGTGACAAAACTCTTACTCAGAAAGATACAGTCACTCATTCTAGCATCATAACGCCAGTGGGAACAGAATCAAGTCCCCAGTTCCCAGATTAGCAATCAGAGTCCTCACCTCAACACTTCCTGTCCCATTCTATGCTAGATAAACAGAACTAAGGAGCACACGCTCTCCCACGTCAGCTCAAGCACTACTCAGGCACACTTTTGAGCTTTCTGGCTGTATCCCTTCAAAGACAAAGTATATTAGAAGGGCTTAATAGACCCTCTTCACTTGCCTGAGATGTGAGAGCATTAACTTGCTAGTTGAAGTTGACCAGACCTCTGTTTAGGCCTACTCGAAGTATCTGGCAGCCACAGTAAACAAAATAACAAATAGAATCAAGATAGCAGCCAGCTCGCTTCCCAATATTATTTTCTGACAGTAGGGGAAAGATGTTTTAATATAAAAAGGAAAATAAAATGGTCGACAGGCATTTGGGAAAGGTACTTCCTCAGTTTATACTCTTGGGTACGCTGTTATGTGAAGTGGTCACTTCATAGAACATCTGGCGCATCATAGCCATTACTTAGGGTGCCACTTTAAAGACTTATTTACACAAAACAATCTGTTCCAGCCTCTTCTATTTACAAACCCAAATTTGTTATGCCTGACTCATTATCAACCCATGTGAATAGGGTAAGCCTCATTTCTAGACTGAGCTGGAAAGCGGATAAGACCAAGAAAAACCTCAGTCTCTAGTCTCAGAATAGCAGATAGTGTGCTGTTTTCACCCCTTTTCCCCCTCTTATTTTGTTTTTAAAATTACCCTTCCATAAGATGCTTCTCAAAGAGGCAATATAATTGAAAATATTTTTTTTAATTTTGCCAAATAGCCTGCCAGCTACTCAAGAGATGTACTCAAAGAGGTACATTTTACATTTCAGAGCCTAAGTTGATACAGGCAGTAAGCATCCCAAAGCTGTCAGAGCAGAGAACACCTGGCTCTGTTCCTCTAGTGCCTTTTTTACTCAGAGGAAGGAGGAGCATATGACACACACAATCAACCCATCTTTTGCCTGTGACTAATTGATGGGTAGGGAAAGGCAAGAAGGAGAGTGAGCTGGTGTTAAAGCCTAATGGACATCCTCCACACTCTGCGGAGTCCACTCCGGAATCACAGGGCATTGACCTACACTTCTTAGAGTTGGTGTTTATAGAGAGTTTCAAATTGTGGTTCTAAACTCCCAGTCTTTCCTCAGGCAGTAAGCGTAGGACAGTTAATTTACACTTGGTAACCATCTTAGTTCATTTATAAGTAGTTTCCTCTTAAATCAACCCAGAAAATTTGCAGTATAAATCAAGGCTTTTGTAGAGATTTTTTTAAAGTCATTCTTTAGATATTTTCTTTCAATAACATGTTTTTTTTCCCCAGTTACTTTTACAATGGCATACAACAAAATTCCCCTTTTTGTGTCCAGTTCTATGACTCTTGAGAAATGCTTAGAATTGTGTGATGACTGCTACAATCAAGATATAGACAAGCTCCATCACTTAAAACTTCTCCTAATGCTTCTACTTTTCACCCACCACTAATTCCTAGATAGCACTAATCTGTTATTCAACCTACAGTTGTGTTTTCTCCAGAATATCAAATAAATGGAATCATATACTATTTAAGTTGGATTTTTTTCAATAGGCACACAGCATTTGAGATTCTTCTATAGAGCTGCATGTATACATAATTTGTTCCTTTTCACTGCTGAATAATAGTTCATTTTATGGATGTACCACTGTTTGTTCATTCATTCACCATCTGAAGGACATAGAGCTATTTCCAGATGCTGATGATGAATAAAACAGCTAAAAACATTCATAGATAGCTGTTTGTATAAAAACAAGTTTTCTTTCTCTTGTCCTAGGAGTGGAATTGCTGGATCATATCATAAGTGTACATTTAACTTTACAAAAAAGTGTCAAACTGTTTTCTAGAGTGATTGTATCATTTTACATTCCCACAAACTCTCCAGTATTTGGTGTTGTCACTACTTTTGACTCTAGCCATATGAGTAGTAGTTGCTCATTGTGATTTTAATTGTATTTCTCTAATTATCAGTGATATTGAGTATTTTTTCTATGCCTATTTACCATCTGTATATACAAATTTTAAATAGTCTTATCTGATTTCAAATGTGATACAAGCTTATTATAAAAAAATTGAAGTGACTACATATTTTCCTTTAATAATTTCATTTTCTAATTAGAGCTATTACTAACACTTAAGATATATCCCAATATACTTTTCATGTATATGCTAATATGAATTTACACAAGTATATATTTTTTTGTAAAAATTGTTGCATTTAATGCATACTTTTTGAAATCTTACTTTTATCACTTAATAATAATCTGCAGTAACATCCCACATTATGGTCCTTAATTTTATGCATTATTCAATTGTCTATTGTATCAGATTTTCTAATAAAACAGAAATTTGCTGCTTTTAGGTCAAAAAGTTATATTTTAACAATTCCTTATGTTTCAACATAATAGCAGCAGTATTTTTAGTATATTCTATTAAAATTTTAAAGTTGTACAAGCTTCCCAACGAAATTATACACTGCACATTTCCCAGCTTTGAACTGAGAATTATGTTGCAGCAACAAGGACTATTTTAGAAAGATGTGCCCAGTGGAATTATGAACAAATATGAAACAAGGTCCAATTAATTTCATATTTATGTCTTAAGAAACTTGGCATGTGGAGAGGTGCTGTATTTTAAGGAATAGCAGACTACAAAGAAATATACTACATTGTTCTATAGCCCACCAATGCTTTACATAATTAATAGGGCTTTCTATATACTTTAATACATTTAAAAGCAATTCCTTTCTGTATCCATCACTCCTATTAACTTACAATATTCTCACAGAATATCTGTTTTCTTTTACTGACGAACTCATAGACAGCAGATATGCTGACAAGGGAATATAAATGATTTATTTATTGTGACTTAACCTTCAACCCCTCTGCTTGCTTAAATTTAGGGAGTTAAAGGGAAAAAGCTGATACTGAGGTCATTTTAAGTAGGAGATTCTTGTGGTCTTTTGAATCACAAATAGGCATATTTAATCCTAGAAGGCTATACAAAAGGAGGAAAGAAAGAAGAAATATCAGAGACAATTGTGGGTGTGGGTATTCTCTCTCTCTCTCTCTCTCTCTCTCTCTCTCTCTCTAGAAGAAATATCAGAGACCATTGTGGGTGTGGGTATTCTCTCTCTCTTTCTCTCTCTCTCTCCCCTAAGAGTATTTAATCTTTTGGTTTTCAAGCAAAATTCTTGCAGCTGCTTAGTTCTCTGATTGTGCCAAGCACCCTTTGTTTATACTAACTGCACCCAAAGAATTCTTCTTACACAAGTTGTACTGCTTAGACTCTTTTGCAAGTCTCAGACTTTATCACATCCATGGGGAAACAGAGCCATACTTTTCTTTCTCAACATTCCTCTGGCCAAAGGCAAATGTAGAGGATTTAATTCCCTAAACATTAAGTATTAATACTGCCTGTGATTTGCATGTGTCAAAGTATGAGAAAATCTTCATAAGCTCAGGGCCAGATAAACCTACAATTTAGAGTGATAGAATTGGAGTGAAAACCCTAGGAAGGGACCTGGAACAACAGTTTAGTCTAGCCGGTGGTCTTCTGTCCTAACCTTAAAATCAGCAAGAACCCCAAAGTAAAAAATGGAGTAAGTTCCACAGGACCAAGTTCACCTGGAGAAGACTGGTTCTAGATTTTCAGCTATATTTTCATAAATTTTAGTTCCATAAAAAAATACTAATTTTGTATATATTTTTAAAGACACTTTATTTTTAAAGTCCTTGAAATAATGTGTCATTTTTACCATAAAATCCCAACCTATACAATATTTAAGATAATTCTCCATTTTTAACATTTTCTGTGAAAGATCAGAGAATGCAAACCAAAAGAAGTTCTTTTTGATCAGCTGTATCTCTTCAATCCCAAATTCAGTATTCTATAAACATTTAGATCATAAACACCATTCACTTACCCTGACTACATTCATGCCCATACAACAATTTTCAAAATGAGATAGAGCTAGAAAAGTCATGGAACACCAGCAAAATCAGACAGCTATCCACTTCCTGACCTGCTTTTCACTGTGCCACAATCACTTCTTCCAGATTATCCAGATTTAAAAATTTAAAAACACTAGCAATCATTTTGACTTTTGCTATCACCTGGATACAGGTGACTCACTTTCATTATGTAGATAAAATCCCACCTATGTCCAATCTTATAATCTAACATTATGTCTCTCCAGACCCTCTTACTTCCCACTTGCTCCCCTAAAGTCCATCAATTACAGGATTCAAGGCTAGCCTTAGTCTGGCCACAACTCACTCACTTGTGAGCTCCATGACCTTCAGCCACATTACTTACACTCTCTGAGTCTCTGCTCTACATTGTATGAGTAGGGAAAATTGCTGTTTTCTCAAAATGGCTGGAGGGGAAGGCAGGTGAGGAAATGCTCATGGATCCATGTAGGCCCACTAGATTAACATTTCAAGAAGGCATCTACAAGAATATGAGGCCTCCCTAGTGGTGCAAGGTGTTAAGCACTGCACCATGAAGCATCCACAGTCACTGCAGCACTGAGTTCGATCCCTGCTCAGGGAAGTGAGCCACGCACAGCACACCTCTCCTGTCTCTCCCGCTGCTTCCCTCAGCAGTGTATTTCAGTACATCTGCCTGTTCTGCTCCCTGCTGTCTCTGGTGAATCCTCTCACAGCCCATACCTCTGGCCTGTACCCCAGTTCTTGTACACATAAATAAATCTTAAAAAAAAAAAGAAGGCATCTACAAGAATAAAACTATAGGACCATGAAGAGTAAATAGTGATAAGGTCAGTGACAGAAATTTGCTCCAAAGTGTATTTCATGACAACATACCATGCAAAGTAAGAAGTACTCAGCTGGAGGCAGCGGAAGCAGCTAGAATGGCAGCACACTGCCCAGCTGTGCAGTGAGGTCCAACTGGTAGCTTGTACCCAGCTATGGAGGGGATATTTATACTACAGGAAACCAGCGAGCACTAATAATGCACGTCTCCCCTCCCCTACCAGAAAGTTGGTGTTGAACTTTGACCAGCACAACTGATAGAGATTAGGCCTGGAGGTCAAACAAATCCAGGTTTGCATCCAAACCTAAACTCCCTTCCTAGTGCCCCAGAGGTAACCTCCTGAGGAATCTGAATCTCGGTCCTTACTTTTCAGATGGAGATAACACTCCTAAGGAAACACAAGAGGAGGCAGGAATCTACACAATAGTAAGTGATAGGGATTGTTGTTATTGCGATAAAAGACTGGATTCAGCTTAAAGCTATCTATCTCATTCCTTTTGCATGCTTAATAAGACAGAATGTGATTTGAGAGTGACTATGTCAGGCTAGGTCAGGAAAGAATTTGTTTTATGGAAAAAATTTCTATTCAAGCTCTCTTATTGTTTCTGTTTGAGAAAACATTTAAACAAATTTGAACATCTAAACAAAGAAAGTTTTAAAGGCAAAATGCTAAGTGCTCAGAGTCTGTTCAGAGCATTTTTCAACAATGTTGGGCTCAAAGCCAAAATATGTTACAACCTTTTTGAACCCACCCCACCCTGCCTCAACACCAGACCTCCTCCAGAGAAAAGAATTTGACAAGATGCCAACTAGAGAATCTTCCTATTTAGAATATCTTAAGATTCCATTCTTTCTGTTAAAAAAAAAAAAAACTAAACTAAAAACTTGGGATGTAACAGGGTTCAATATATCTGAATGTGCAGAGCCCAGAGAAATACTCAAACTGTAAAAATCTGTGGTTGGAGGCCATATGGTCCCTTGCTAATTCATGAACAGCTCAGACAGTCACAGGGTAAGATTTTCTATCCATTCCTGAGTCTCTGCATTGGTGGCCTTATTAAGGGGGTAAGTGGCTACCCACCTATTGGTGCCCTTGGCTGAGGCCTGTTGCTGTAGGCCAAGGCAGTCCAACTGGAAAGGGTTGGGGGAAGGGTCATCCATTCATTTTTCATTCTTCTGTCAGGGCATGAGGAGTTGGGGCAGGAAAAGGAGCAAACAGATAAGACTGAGGGGCACTGGTAAAGCCCCAGAAGCCACACCCTATAAGATATGGAGGAAAGGATGTGGGAACGATAGCCTATAGGCCCTCCAATGTTGGGGCAGTCCTAGCAGTTCCTCTTTATCTCCACTATCAGCCTCCTCCCCTGACTGACCAGACTGCCTGGGGCTCTTAAGGCATTTGGTGTAATTTACAGCAGGAAAAAAGTCAAGCTTTTCTACAGATTGCTGCTTCTTTATTCTTACACAGGATTTCCCTGACACAACTGTATGGTAAGCAGTAGCCCCACTGCCCTGTTCCTATGGAAACTGAAAGACAAACTGGACCTGAGAATTGCACCTTTGTTCCCCTGACAGGATGCTGAAAGGTGAAATCCTTTTTCTGAGGTTGCACAGCTGGCTGACTGTCTAATGTAATAGGGTGGTCGCCAGGAAAAGCAGAAGTTCCAGGTTCCCTGACACACCCAAAAGGTGGGTGGAGCTGAGCAGGGAGAAGAAGCTAGAGGGGAGACTGGAAAAGGAAGGAAGCAGGATGGAGAGCAAGAAGGAAACCTGGAAGGAGGCACATGGAGCAGAGAGACATGTGAAGAAACTGCGCTTGCTTCTTGGTCCTGGACTGGTTGGAACAGATGTGGGTGAAAAACCCATAGGGAGGTTAACAATGGCAGCTTTCATCTTGATTTTGATTTTGTTCTTTTCCTTCCAGACTTGTCTGACTTTTTCTGATCCTTTTCTATGGATCTCCACCAAAAGTGCTTTATAGACTTGTAGCAGGCTTTGGAGCCTTGCTTTGGGCCAGGCCTGTTTGACTGGACTTTTCCCATGAGGGGATGGGTAACCCTGGATGCTTGATTTAGTAACTATATTCTCTGTCTTTTCTGTATTGTTCACTGATTGTATTAAAGTTCCCTTCCATTAAAAGTCTTATATGTGTTGTCTTGATGAGGTAGAGGGCAGAATCTATTTAGAGCGACCAAGTTTGGGGGTTCTGGGGTGTCCCTCTCCCTGCCCTGTAACAACTAAGAGTCATTTTCCCAGCCCACACAGTTGAGGGCAACTTTTCACTAAGACCTTAAATGTGACATCTCTTTCTCTAAACTGACTTTCAACAATTCGTTTCTTCAGGCTGTTAACCAACCTCCCACATAGCAATAGTCCTTCTGTTACAGGGCAACCTTAATATAAAATGGGTTTTCTACAGTGGGTTTTTTACCTGCGCGCTTAGAAGACTTAAAAGTCCCAACTCCAGGTACACGTGGCAAAAGTTATTAGCACGTTTTATTTTATGAAAGAAAGGGGAATAAAATAGTAATAACACTAAAGGAAAAAGAAAGGGATACAAATTTACAAATACTTTACCAGATTTAAGCAAAGGCGCGTTGAGAGCTGGCTTTGAGTTGAATAGAGATGTTTTCCGAAGGAAGGGGTCTGGCTCCTCAGTAAGAGAGAGAGTGTGCCCAAGGCTTACCTTGGTTTTATAGCTAGCCTGGCTGCTTAACTCCACCCTTAGGTTCTAGTAATTTACTCTTTGATAATTATTTTATCAGATTTGTGGTTTTGGAACACTAATGGTTTGGAGTGGGGGTTGGAATCCACACACCCATAATCCATTTAAAACCACCTTTTTCTAAAACACTGATGGTCTGGAGTGGGGGTTGGAGTTCACACACCCATAATCCATTTAAAACCACCTTTCCCCCTAACACTTCCATTTTCTATGAATCCACTTCTCCCCACACAGACACAGGGCTCCAGGAGTTAGCCCCAACGGTCTCCCAGTAGGACTGACCTGGGTCTTCCAACCCTAGACTTTTCCCACTCAGCATCTCAGCCAGCCACCCAGGCTGGGCTCCTGCAGCCTAGGCTGGGTCTCCAATGCCACCTCCTGATCACCTTGTGTGAATCCACTCCGACATGCCCCACAGTGACTGGCCAGGCTTTTCTCATGGACATGATCCTCTTTGCACCCATACTCACCATCTCTCACTCCCACCACTTCTCTGAAAAGCCTAAGGAACTCCTGAATCATGGACTAGTCAGAACAGGTAGATCAGTAAAGATTATGTCATCAATGCTCTCATTCTATAGAGAGGGAATCAAAGTCACTGATATTCAAAGATTAATGAATTGTTGTCAAGGCACTGAACACTTACCTTCAGGATGGTAAAATACCGTATCCATGCTAGAGATGTTAGCAAACCATAGTGTGATTTGCTTGAGGTCATAAGGCCAGGCAGATCTGAAAGCAATCCCCCCTTCCTCATGACTCCCTGCTTTTAAATCTGTACCACTTAAAAATATCTACCAAGGGGCCTCCCTGGTGGCGCAGTGGGTTAAGCAACACACTATGAAGCAAACCACAGCCACTGCAGCACGAGTTCGATCCCTGCTGCCGGCCAGGGGGGGGACCCACATGGTGCRGCAGACCTCTCCTGCTGTGCCCGCTGCTCCCCTCAGCAGTGTACTTCRGTTGATCTGCCTGTTCTACTCCCTGCTCTCTGTGGTGAACCCTCTCATCTCCCCACACCTCTGGCCTGTACCCCAGTGCTTGTATGCATAAATAAATAAATCTTTAAAAAAAAAATCTACCAAGTTCTCTCTCCTTTCATTGAACATTACCATATAGGCAGCATGAAAATGTACAAGAGCTAAAGAAGACTAACAGAATACATCCCATCCTTCCAACGGTACCTCTATTTCCTAGAAGACCCAAAGTTGAGTCTATCTCATTTCAGATAAGGAAGTTTTCTCATTCTCTTAAATTTTAATTAATTGTCTCCTCTAACATTGCGTCAGTTTTTTCCAAGATTAATTATAAGCTTGGACTTCTTAACCCTATGTTTTATAAAAGGTCCAGGTAGATTTCAGATTTAGCTACTCCGTTGGCTTACTCTGAATTCACCAAAAGCAGAGCTTATATTTTAGTAATCCCCTGAGGATTAGGATTGATAGAACTGATCTTCTAATTTACCAGATAACCATTTGAATCAAGGAAAAAAAAAAGTGAGCTGTTTTATGCCTCCTTTTTTTTTTTTAAGATTTATTTATTTATGCATAATACTCTGGTTTCTCTTCAGATCGTATAAATCTTTCGCCTTTTACTTATGCCTCCTTTTGAACTTGAATTTTTATGACTAAGGCCTGGTATCAAGAATTGAAACAAATATTCTCTATGTAAAGGATATGACTTTACTACAATGAACTAGGGGTGTTATTTATAGTCTTTTATACTTGCTCATAAATATTTGTCACAAAGAATGACTTAAGAATAAACCTTAATAAAAAGTAACCAACTTTAGCATATGTTTGCAATATTCAGCCAAATTATCTCAATAATTTGCATGAGAGATATGGTTGCTTCCCCTTCTTCCATGTAAGTAGAACACTGATTTTCTCTCAAGAGCCATCTCTCCTCAGGTCGTGATTGGTCTGAGTCTATCAAGATGTTCCCATTCAACTTGCTACTAATTCATTTGAACATGGACACATGCTGCCATTCCAGCCAATGAGCCATGAAGGGAAGCCAGGTAAGGGGCTTCTGGGAAGTATTATACCTGATCTTACAAAACTGAACAAGGATGAGGGATAACTTTATTACTCAGTGGGATGGTTGGAACTTTTGCAGCTATCTTGTGTTAGGAGGAAAGTCAGCCAGAGGATGAGGCTAATAGTCTAATAAGGCATGGTGGAAAGCTAGAAAGACCCTGAATTCTTTTGTCTTTTAGTAACTAAACTAATCAACGGTGCAGCTGTTCGACCTTTGGATTTTTATATGGATTTTAAATTTTTTATTGTTTGGGTCAGTTGATTCAGCGTCTCTGCAGTTGAAAGTCTCTTGATGTAGCAAGCCAGAAAGTTAAACTTCATAAAATCAGAACTTTTATTAGAATTTTTGTTTAAACTTTTCTGTGATCTTGGCAGAAAGTTGATCCTGTGCTACTTCAAATTTTTCTAATCTAAAATGATTTGTTTCAGAACTTCAGAGTTCTGGAATCTTGATGGCTCATCTATAAGTTAGTGTACACCAGAATTATTTTCTGAGGATGATTTGGCTCTGCCATAGTTCTATCTGAGAACTATCCTGGTCAGGCTCCTTAATTTCATGGAAGGATCAGATTTTACCCTCAATCCTATTGATTTCCAAAGCATTTGGGTATGATTTTAATTAATAACCCAGAACATCTCCACTCCAAGTTTTTGCTAAATATAACAACTTTCAACTCTCTATGGTCAAAGGCAGATCCAAAGTTAAACTACAAGAATGGAGCTTGCCAAAAAGCACATAATCCATCATTTTACTGTAGATTAGAAATTTTGCCCTTGGCTAAAGTAATCTCCAGCAACCATGGGTGCTGGCTGGACTCTAATGCCTCCTTTCCTCTCCCAAGTCACCCATCAGCCATAAAATTATATATTGAAGTTATATTTTCAATTGATGACTATTAAGGAACAGCTATCTAACATCTGTATATGTAAGCTTACTGAATCTGAGGCCCAGAATCTAAGTGGAATCCAAGTCAAAAACTACAGTCTAGCAACCAAAAAGTGATTTAAAATAATGTAGATTCTTGATTTGTATTTCTTAAATACTACAAGTTCAATATACAGTTCACAGCAATATTTCCTAAAATCCTATCTACAAGTTCATTATCTTGATTGCAAGAAGCATTTCATGGGAGGGTTCATCTATCAGAACTTATCAGAGAATAGACTTTAATTTTGTGCAGTTTTATTATATGCTAATTATATCTCAATAACATAAAAATTAATAAAGTTACCAGAAAAAAATGCCAGCACTGTAGGACCATCACATCCTACAGTTCCTACAGTTTTTTGACTCCTCAATCTCTAGGAAAAATCCTGATTTGTCCTCCCCTGCCTGCATACTGTCCTTCACCATCTACTCTCCTTTCTCTGAAACTTCAGATGAACTGGTCTACCAAAGACAGGACCCTACTTACAGGGAAAAAGGAATCAACCAAAATCTTTTTTGGGGGAGGAATGGGAGCAGAGGCAGAAGAGAATGAAAATAGAAACACTCATTTTTTGCAGCCCTCACAAAGAAATACCCTATAACTAAACGTGCCACTGGGATAATCCAACCATGCAGAGCATGGGTCCAGCTGATACTCTTGGAGTTTCCTTCAGAATAAAGGCATTCATGTAGGCTAACACAGAAACCAACTGCAAGTTCATTTCTTGAGACTTCTTGTTTTGTTTAGAATGAAACAAACCAGTACACTCTCCCTTAATTTGCAGCTACAGTAGATCAAATCTGAAGTTTGGTCCCTGAAGGTCCAATGCTTTAAAACCAACTGTGCCCCTGATCTGACATTCAGAGTAAAACTGTGCTTTCAGCTCCTCTCTGTGGCAATGACCTCGGTCTGCATGCACTAGAATGCAGTACTCTAGGCCCACTCACCCACCTGGAAGCTCCTCTGATATCCACAATGGAACCATAACCCATCCTCCAGGCTCAGGGCAGTACCAGCATTCATTGAAAAAACTACAGCAAACTAAGATTTCAAAAATAAAGCAATCCCTGTAAGTAGTTCTCAAACACTACAAAATCAACAGCCATGCAGCCATGCTTCTTAAAACCATGTTGTTCTCCTTGTACTGCTTTTCAAGTCCCCATGGTTCCTCCCAACCAAGATCTCTTCCAAATACTCCTTAAACCGTCCCTTCCCAACCTTAGCTCACACATAACTTGGCTGTCCATTCTAATCCCTTTATTCACAATTAGTCATCAACAAAGTCCGGGGGGGGGGGGGTGGAACTTTAAATATGGAGAAGAAATTAAGTGAGCAAAGTTAAAATACTCTTCAAGGAGCAGGGGAGAGGAGAAGGCTGGAAGCATTCAGAGATTGAGAAATCTGCTCCATCAAAAATCCCTTAAGAATGAGATAGGAGAGTACATCATTGTGACCTCTATGTGAACACAGGAAAACATTCAGGTATTGGTGTTTTGAAAAGCTGTGCTCCTACTAAAGAGCAGAGCCATTTTTACTGACACTGGGAATTCTCTGCTAGTAGCACTTCTGTAGTCTAGAGCCACGTGTATACCACGACCCTAGCAGCGCACAGCGTAGCATGCACGTCTAAAGCACGCAAGTCTCTGTGCCAACATCATATATGGGTTTGATATTTCCTGTGTTTATTTTTTCATCTAATAACTCCCTTGTCTATTTATATTCGATGTAATTTTATAAATGATTTCTGATCCATTATGGACTGAAGTAATAATAAGTGAATAAATAAGACACATTTTCCTTCTCTTTCCTTTACAGGTTATACCTGCCTTTTCCCTGGCTTTTTTTTTTTTTTTCCTTTACTTCAGCTCCACGGTACTACAAAGCCATTTCTGTTGAGGGCTCCTTTCTTTTTTCCAGTGACCTGAGGTCAAAAGCCAGTTGTCATCTTCAGTTTCTCCTATGCCTTCTCTCTCAGACAGTCACTATAGCCTGCCAGTTCTCACTTCATTGCTGCTGCATATCTGTCCTTTTTCCATTCTTAAGGACAGATTCTTGTTCAGTCCTTTGTCACCTCATTCCTAGACCACTGCAATATTTTCCTAACTAATTTCCTTGGCTACAGACCGTTTACACCCCAAATAATCCTATAGCTTTTGCATCATCATTCCTAAAGTATTGCCTAACACATAACTCCTTTTTTCTTTCCTAAATTTAAACCACAAATGTTATTTAAAAACTGCTATAATTCTTTTATATTTAAACTATCTTTGAGATTTTCCAGATGGCTCTTCGGTAACCACAAGGCTTTATCCTCTCGATGTAGAAAAGGCCAAAACTGAAATAATAAATTATATTTCATGCTCTTCAGACTTAAATGAGTGCTATCAACTATATGGGTGACTGAAATGATTATGTCAATGCCTGATTTTTGGATCTAAGTGCCAAATGACTTTTAATTTAAAACCAGGCTAAACCCTATGTAGACTTGTCTACCTATGCTAACCCCTTCACAGGATTTGTGCATAAGGGACAAGTTTCTGTTATAAGAGGACCTATTCAAAACTAGGAGTTTATCACAAACTTCATTGCTCATGTTTCTCTCAACCACTCATCTAAGCATTATGCACCTTGCTTATCTAGGGCAGTACTGCAATATCCTATGCTTCCAAGTCAGTTGATGATCACATAAAATTCTTATATTGTCTGCTTCCTACATACTGACCAAATGCTGCTCTGATCTAAATCTAATGACCCTATAGTCCCTTCATGATCTAAACAAATTTGGTGACACTAAGGCTGCCCTAAGCATGCCTGTTCTGATTTGACTGATGTTTGACTCTGATATGATATTGATAATAAATCATTTAGTGATTGATTACAACTTAAGGATAGCAATGTATATTTTGTGCTATGTTTATAATGGTGTCTAAATATCCTGTTTTTAATAGTTTATTCTCCTCAGATAGCTCTGACATGAATAAGACAGGTCTAAGTTAATGATGTTCATGATGCTGAAATACTGTTTTTTTAAGACAGCTTTTCTTACTTCTTTGAATACTCCAATCAAAACTTTAAAAATGAAAATAATGTCTACTTATTGAAAACAATCCACCATCTAAACAAAGTCTCAATAGTTAAGACTGAAGCCTATTCTAGAAACAGAAGATATTGACTATTTCAAAAATTCTTTCATATCCCTTGAGTCTTTCAAACCAAATCAGATATGATCAGGCAGATGTACATGACTGAATTTACCACTACACAGTAAAGAATTAGGAGACCAAATATATTCAAGCATACCACAATGAAAGTCAGTCTTAAAACTACTGACTTATTGTATGGTTCTGATTCAAATATTTAACCTCTTCCAACTATATTTCCTCATCTATTAAATAAGGATCATATTTGTCTGTGCCTCACAAAGTTGTTGAAAAGGTTATAAACACACAAAGACATTTACATTGTAAACTCTTCTATTAAGTATTTGAACATTCCTTCCATCATTGAATGTATTCTAAGCAGTATTTATGTTGTAAACTATTTCCTATCAATGAAGAAAACAGATGGGCCTTTATAGTTCAAGTTTATACAGATGACAAGGTCATTACTTTGCAAAAATATGTTGAAAGCGAAGAGTCCTTTGCATAAGGAATTTCTAGAGACAAAGGCCATTATCTCAGCCCAGAAACATTCAGTTATAACTTCTGCAGAATTTCCAAACGTGAAAAGGAAATCAGCTGGGATCACTAAAAGCTGACTCAGGCTCAGGCCAACAGCTTACCTGTTTGTTTTTTTTCCAATCCCTGGCTCCGAGCAGGCTGTACTTTTGCTGCTGATGCACTGTCAACCTCAATTTCTTGCTAATACAGAAGCATCACCAACAGAAAGCATTTCTTAGAAAGTAGGTTACAAAGTCAAATGGGTTAAAACATAAAAGTCAGGGGGAAAGTTGTAACTAAGATATATGCACAGATGGGCCTCCCTGGTGGCACAAGAGGCTAAGCACTCCACTAAGAATTATCCATAGCCACTGCAGCACAAGTTCGATCCCCGGCCAGGCTGGTGACCCATCTGGTGCAAAAGACCTCTCCTGCCTCACCCGCTGCTCCCCTCAGCAGTGTATTTCAGTCAATCTGCCTGTTTTGCTCCCCATTCTGTCTGGTGAATCTTCTCACCAGCCCCACACCTCTGACCTGTATTCCAGTTCTTG
Source organism: Galemys pyrenaicus (assembly GCA_019455555.1). Classification (NCBI taxonomy): domain Eukaryota; kingdom Metazoa; phylum Chordata; class Mammalia; order Eulipotyphla; family Talpidae; genus Galemys; species Galemys pyrenaicus. The sequence goes on along the minus strand of JAGFMF010011644.1, from coordinate 2,096,769 downwards.
TATGCATAAAGAAATAAATCTTTTTTAAAAAATAAGATATATGCACAGGCCACAAGACACTTATAAAGACTCCAAAAAGTTTTAAGTAGTTCCCATTTTCTTCTGATTTATCGTCATGAAGGACTGTGTTTGATAAATACAAATCTGAGAAAAAGGCTATTTTATTTTCTGATTAATAAAACACAGGAAAGTCGTGTAGACTTCTTGTCTTTTAACATCAGGATAATGTAAGAATCAGAGAACTGAGTGTATCAAGGAGAAACCAAGATGGCAGACACTTAGAAGGTTTCCTATTTTGCTTTGAAATATTTTTCAATGGTACATCCTATTTATACCTCCAGTAGTCGAATATCAATAGAGAGCTTCTCTTTGCCTGGTTGAGTTGTTTGCTGCAAGTTCAGCAAATATTTCATCTCCTCTGAGAAGACATAAAACAACTATCTAGCAATATCCCCTCATATACAATGATGCTCTATATTTGCATATAGATATTTAATACCTATACAGTACCTTCAACAGAATGATTGAGGAAAAATAGTGTTTAGATGAGGTAAGTTCTGGCAAGCAAAGATGTTCTAGTATGACAAAGAGGTGCTCTTCTTCCTGATGAATTCAGCCTGAGCCAGAGCATTCTGGTAGACCTTCACGTTTAGGCAATACACAAACCCTCCAACTATCTGGAATAATTCTTTAGTATTCAAGGGTAGCTACTGTCATAAACTAACTTTCTAACAATAACATGGCCCTCCGTTTATGTGTTTTAGAATTTAAATTGGAGCATCAATATAGAAAACAATATAGCGCTTCCTCAAAAAAATTAAAAATAGAACTATCATATGGTTCAGCAAGTTCACTTCTGGGACCTTAGCCCAAGAAATTAAATCACTATGAAAAAGAGGTGACTGCACCTGCATGTTCATTGCAGCATTATTTATAACAGACAAGAGATGGAAGTAACCTAAATGTCCATCAACATTTGAATTGATAAATATCGTGTGAACACACATATGTGCATGCACACATACATGCACACACACATACTGTTGAGTACTGTTCAGCCACAAAAAGAAAAGGAAATCTTGTGATAACACGGGAAGACCTTGAAGACATTATGCAAAATGAAATAACTCAGAGAAAAACAAATATTTTATGATTTTTCATCACAAGAAAAAAGTTGAAACTGTGAAGTTTGGTTAACTAAACTGATTGTGCTAGCTATTTCACAATATACATATATATCAAGTCTTTATGTTGAACACCTAAAGCTAATCCAATGTTATGTATCAATTATAGCTCAGAGATTAGAGAAAAGAAATAGTCCACTATCACCTTCACATTTCTATTAGTTTTAGACACAGGTGTGCATTCTAGGTGACTATATTTACAAAAAGCCATTAAAATATAAATAAATTTTTATTATAAATTTTAGGTCTGTGTGGCAATTGAGCCCAGTCTAAATAATATCACTAATATGTTGATAAATATTGCATATGTAGATAATAATTTATTGAAGATGCATTTGCTAAGTGCTTACTATGAACTTAGGTGAAGGATACATTAAAAAAATGAACTCCCTTCCCTTAGGAAATTAACACCTTTGTGGAAGAAACTTAGATAGGCAGACGTGCACACATACATCATTCTTAGCTCCTAAAAATCTCTGCAAAAGTAGACTAGGGCTCTGCAAGGGTGCTAGTCCTGATAAAGACAGCACTACTTGCACCGACATTTTGTGAGTTAGGGAAACTGCATCTGCCACACTCCACACCCCCTCAGTTTCCTTGGCAATAAAATCACTAGAAGCAAAGTCTAAAGCCCAGGCATGGAAACTAATAAAAATGCCTCTAACTAAATAATTTCAAATTCAATCTAGAAACAACTGCTTTTTTCAAGTTTGACTACAGATTGCCAGGCCCAAGCATATTCCTTGTTCATATGAGGTTTCCCATTTTAATTTCCACATTTCTATTTTCCCTTCAAATGCTGACTTCATGAACACTTCCTAGAAAAAAACTACATGAAAATATTTTTGACTCCACGTTCATAATAATTAACTGCAGGCAGCGAATGCTGGTCACTCCCTAAGCAGCCCCCGGCTCTGATCAGCCATGCTGACCTCTTCCTATTTGCAGTGCTTCTAATTCATGTCTCATAGTCCAGGTTTAGGGTCCTTGGTTTCTAGTTTGAGTTCATGCTTCTACAAGTTAAATCAATGTTTCAACTCAGGACAGTAGGTTCTGAACAAATCCTCTTACAAAAAATTTCAAGCTGGTAGAACGAAAAGAGAGAAGAATAAAGAAATGAAGAAATCACCTGTGGCAGAAAATGTTGTCTCCCAGGCTAGAGGCCTTATTAGGAGTTTGGATCTGAAAACACTATACACATAAAGATGAAACAGCTATATCTTGTGGACTTGGTTATTTGGGGCATTAACGATGAGCTTGGACCACAACCCACTCTCCAAACCTTCCTGGTTTTCACAGGGCTGCCTCCCAGGACTCCACCCTTCAGCCTCATCTTGTTCCCAGGAGCCTCCCCTCCTGGCTGCCTCAGCCTCAGCAAGGGATTTCTCGGTTTCTACCTTAACCCTTGCATCCACCCGCTGGTCATGGCTGCGGCAGGGCTTTCCTTTCGAATTAGGGAGTCTTTTTCTTTGGTGTTCTGCTGTCTTCAAAGGGGAAAGTTAGGTTCTTAGGGGGTAAAAGAATGCAAATTAGAGCCAGAAGGTACATGCTTTTATATCAAAGCAGTAATGAGTATGTACAGACAGACAGACAGACAGACAGACAGAGAGAGAGACAGACAGACAGACAGACAGACAGACAGACAGACAGACAGACAGACAGACAGACAGACAGACAGA
>JAGFMF010011644.1:2073591-2093893 GCA_019455555.1 Galemys pyrenaicus | reverse complement strand
AGATAGATAGATAGATAGATAGATAGATAGATAGATAGATAGATAGATAGATAGATAGATAGATAGATAGATATTTAAAGCTGTTAAAGGTGTCAGGAAACTTTCTTATAAAATGCAGGTGTGTTTGTATATCAAACACTGGTCATCCCTGTTGAGATGCAACTTAACAACATACATCAATGTTCATTAGAAAATAACCATGACAAAAAAGGAAAAACCTAAATATCCAACCATGGTGAGGAAGACTAAATTAGCTAAATTGAGTATAGTTAATGACCATTGTAAGTGAAAAATCTGGATGCAAAACTATATGTATGCCAAGATTCCTACTATTAAAAAGGATATGTGCATGGGAAAAAATTGGAAGAATATATTCCAAATATGTTCTATCTTACATGTTAATGCTCTTGATATGTTCTAGTGTATGTACACTGGCATAATCAGGGAGAAAACATAGAGAAAAACTAAAGATACAGTGCTAAGAGAAAAAGAACTGAACATAAAATTGTCTATAAAAATGAATGTAATGATTAAAAAAACCCAATACTAGTCTTCAAGGACATCAAAGTTAAATATCTGCAGGATCCAAACAGTCAGTATAAACAAATAAAAGAAACTGCACTGGGACAATTTTCAAATTGTCAATACACACCCCTTCTGAAAGTGACTGCCTTTCTTTCACTCCTGCTATTTGGGAATGCTGGTCCAACTTTCAAGAAAAAATCCTAAATCTGGATTTATGTGAAATTCTTCATTTTTACATGTTAAAATTTAATTTAAATTATAAATATATTACATGAGCCAAAGAAAACATGCCAGATGTTTCATTGTTGTTGTTGTTGTTTTTTACCCAAAGTCTGCCCATTTCTATCTCCTGCTCTGTGTTTGAGTAAACACAGCCTGCACACATAAATAGACATTAGGAAAAAACTGACAGAAATGGAAACAGCCATTATGGCTGGATGACAGGACTCTTATTATTCTTATTATTTTTTATGCTTCCATATATTCCAATGTTTTTTCTTCATGGATGCTTTTACAATGGAAATCTCAAAGCACTATTTTCACAAAAGTACGGGGTTGATCTTTTCTGAAGATTTCTCAGGATCTGGAGCCTCTTTCTATTTTTCTCAACATGCTATAGCCATTAAGTTGAGCTTGAATTGTTCATATTGGAATGTTACAGACATATAACAGTCATACATAGATACAAGACTTAAAGACACCATCGAAAAGAATTAACTATGTAAAGTGGACAGTGAAAAATGATGTCATTTCAACATGGCTTCCAAGTCACTCTCCCTGCCATTCCCTGGCCCTTGCCCCACAGAAGCCGAGTCAGAAGAATGAAGCATGTCCCTTGTACCTGCTTTATTATAAACGTGAAGCTAAGGTGGGGAGACTTGGGAAGTAGCTAAACTTATGAGAACTTATGATAATGCAGAAGGAGTTGATGATTTGGAAAAAATAGAAAACATGACATCTTACCCAGAATTATTTTACTAATTCTACTTTGAAAGCTGAACTATTTCTCCAGACACTAAAAAAACAAAGAAAGAATGAAACAAAAGACCATCTGCAATTCTGCTCAAGACAGAGCTGCAGATGTTGAAGAAGTAGAAAGGAAGTGAGATTTGCTCTTCCACAAGCTCAAGTGCTATTGAAGGGTTCTTTAATTTCCATTATATTTTCCTTGTAAGTTCAAAGAGCAGCACAAATTTCCCTTTGTGCTTAGAGGTATATATATATATATATATATATATATATATATATATACCTACATATATATATATATACCTACATATATATATATATTTCATTTTACTATCTCTTTACCATTTTTATTTCAGATGGGGAACACTGAATTTGGACTTACCCCTCCCCTACAAAAGTGAGTTCATGTCACAGTAGAAATAAGAGATCCTCTTATTTCAACAACATACAGATACAACCCAGAAAAGATATAGAGATTAGCATGGCACAAAGACACATGCAGACCTGTGAAGCCTTCCACAATTTTTCCATGGCCACCTAAATGGTGCTGGCAGATGACTCAAACAGATGCCCAGGTTGAAGTTTGGTTTTCTCTAACTCTGAGTTAATTTTGTAGCTGCTGCCATCACCATATTTCTCAGAAGCCAATGAAATAACTTGGATTGAATATGCCACTGAAAATCATATTCTGACTTCACCACTAGCTTTCTCTGAGACCTTTTACATGCCCTTTAAGCCTCTCAGGAACTTTATTTTTCCTAAATTGACTCTAAGCAACATTTGTGTTCACAAAATGAGTTTATGTTGTACATTGTTTACTCACCCTCCCCTTTCTATGTCAATGAACACCTTAATTTATTATTAAATAATTAATTTATTATTATTAAAGAGGGTCTGCTTCAAGAGGGTCAACTTCAGAGTGTATGAGTTATATTTCAATTTTTTTTTAAAGAACAGTTCTGGAAACTATTCCTACATTCAAAGAACTGGAAATAACTACACCTAGAAATGCTTACAAAACTGCATAAACATATTACACTGCACCCAGATTCAATGCGTCTTTAACATCCTTTTAGTCACATCTCAAAATGCTTTTGACTACTTAATGCCATGTGACATGAAGGGAGTGTGGTAGAGGGACGTAAATGTAAAATGGGACAATGATTTTACTTTGAAAATTAAAAAAACAAATAAAAAACATTCTCAGGGCCCTGGAAGGAGCTGCTGCAAGTGAGGAATCTCAAGTTTAAGCACCAAAGTCAGTCTTTTCAGGTCCAGTCACCTCTCCCAACCCCATCCTCACCCACACCCACACCCCTTTGTAGGCCACACACATTTACATTTTAGAAAATGGCTCAGTCCTCCTGAATCTTTCCATACAGTTGTTTTTGTTTTTTTAAAGGAAACAAAGCAATAGTTTCTTAGCTAAGTTATGAATTCCTGTTTATATTGTACCTGAAGAGATGGACACACTTCCCGTTTAAAATAAAAGAAAATAGAGCTTAAAAAAGTGTCTTTCCTTATTTAGGATTTTGCAACGCTCTCCTCTCTCCATAAAATTGAAAGTAGCCTTAGATTGGAATCTCTCTCAAGAGGACCTGCCCTGCCCAGAGGATCAAAGCCCACATTTTATTTTACCACCAAGGCCTACAGAGAATTCTGGAGCCCTCCAAATCCTTCCTGCACTGATGACTCAGCCTGGTAGCACCCCCCCCCCCAACTCCATCAACCCCACCGTATCCCCCACCCCCACCCCACCCCCACATGACATCTCTTCTCCCAGCTCTAGTATCTCCACCTGATTGGCTCCGGCTCAGCTGGATTGGACCCAGGTGTCCATAAACTCTCCAGCTGCCTAGATCCAAACTGCCTCCAGCCTGGAAAGAGCAGCTCTGCCAGATCCAAGGGCTTGACTTTAGCTCATGGGGATTATATAATTCCAGACTCTAAAAGAGAGATTTTTCTGACATTAGTGTGTTTCTGACATCAAGTGACCTATTTCCCAATGACCAAACAGTATTCTTTTGGGTGCAAACGTTTAACTTCTCATTCAGATATTAAGAGGAAACCAGCTTAGGGGTAGAAAATTAATTGTCCCTGCTCCTTCATCAGACTTTCATGTACTCTTTTTATCTTCCTTTCAACAATGGTGGGTGAATAGAGATTTATCTCAGAGGGTTGATTTTTTTCAACTATGTTGCTGGTTTGCACAGAAGTGAGATTTCAAAATGATGGACCAAGCACAGGCTCGAGCTTCTGCTAAATTCCTAAAAGTAGTTGTATTTAAAATTAAGTATTGGTTTTAATTTAATTATTAATAACTTTAATAATAATTGAGGAGGGCCTCCCAGGTGGTGCAGCGGGTTGAGCGCTGCACTGTGAAGCATCCTTGGCACAGCAGCCCGAGTTCGATCCCCAGTCAGGGAGGGGACCCACATGACACAGCAGACTTCTCCTGCCTCGCCCGCTGCTCCCCTCAGCAGTGTATTTCAGTTGATCTTCCTGATCTGTTCTCCACTCTGTCTCTGGTGAATCCTCTCACCTCCCACGACTCTGGCCTGTACCCCAGCTCTTGTATGCATAAAATAAATAAATCTTAAAAAAATAATAATAATAATTGAGGAAACTGGTTTTTTTAAATCTGCCATCCCAAAACGTCTCTTGTTTTTTAATTTATGCATGCATGCATGCAACAACTGGGATACAGGCCAAGGTACAGGGGTAAAAGGATTCACTAGAGACAGAGTGGGGAGCAGTATAGGCAGACTGACTGAAATACACTGCTGAGGGGGAGCATCTGGCAAGACAGGAAAGGTCTGCTGTGCCATGTGGGTTACCTCCCTGGCTGGGGATCTAACTCCTGCTGTAGTGGCTGTGGACAGCTTCACAGTGCTGCAACTCAATCCCTTGTGCCACCAGGGAGGCCCCTAATTGAGGGAATTGAATTAAAAAATAAATCTTCAGTTCAGGCTCTTATGAAACTGTTGAGAAAGGCAGGAGCAGACCAAGGGTGCTATACACAGAGAGAATGTAGATACCTGAAAAAGAGATCTGGGGCATAGCTATGCTAACCAACAGCAGTCAGGCAGCAATGATGGGGTGTCTGCCAGCAATAACAAGGTTCACTCAGATCAGATACAGTGAATCAGGTAGCTGACTATTTTAGGAAGGAGTCTTAAATGCTAACAAACAAAAAGAATACCCAGTAAGGTACCCTGCCAGCTGACCCATTCTATCCTTCCTTTTTCCAAAAGCAGAATGCAAATCCCAACTCTTATCTTTTTCCCAGGCAGATCATGCAAACAGACATGAGTCAAACAGGGACTCTCATTCACAATGTTAAGCCTACACCAAGAAACATGTATTCAAGAAAATCAGCCTTCATGAATAAGATAATGAACAGAAGAAATGGAAGAAGTTATATAGGCTAAAACAGAGTTGATAGAACAATACAAATAGCACTTAGAGACCAGAACCCGGTCTCCTCATTCTCAAGCCGCCAGTCTTCTTCCTTTCTCACATTGCAATTCATTCCTAAATTGGGCACTCCCCTATGGAGCAGGAGAATTCTAAAGATGTTTCTTTATTTTCCCCAACAAAAGTTAGAGGGGGCATGTGTGGAGAAATTCACATCGGAGTGAGGATGGTCTACAAAAATAGGCTGCCTACTTCACGTCTTCCTTTCCTGGTTTTTTTTTTAAGACTTATTTTTTTAATTTATGCATACAAGAATTGGGGTACAGGCTAGAGACAGAGTGGGGAACAGAACAGGCAGAATGACTGAAATACACTGCTGAGGAGAGGAGCAGGTGAGGCAGGAGAGGTTTGCTGCACCATGTGGGTCACCTCCCTGGCCAGGGATCGAACTCATGCTGCAGTGGCTGTGGACAGCTTCACAGTGCTGCATCGTAACCCCTTGCACCACCAGGGAGGCCCCCCTTTCCTGTTTAGAAGAAGGGCCCCACCATCCATCCTAAAATGTCTGCATCCCCACTCTATCCAAAATAAGTGCACCATCATCTCTCTCTAGAGTGACCACAACAGCTTTCTAGCTCTTTTTCTGCCTCCAGAATCTTCATTCCCACCCTCCTATCCATTCTCTGTCTTTTAACCAGATTAAACTTTCTAAAATGTAACATATGATCATCTCACTCCTGCCACCAAATACTTTTCTCTTAGCCCTTTGCAGAGTTCACATTCCTTAAAATTGCCTTCAAGACTCAGTTGGGACTGTCTCTTTTCTTTTTGTCCAGTCTCATCTCTCGACACTTAGGAAACCACAACACCCAATCTCTTTTGTTCTATGACTTGCCTTTAGCAGACTTCTTTCATTTTTTCCTTTCTCCTCCAAGTTATTTATTTTGATTGAGTCTTCCTTCCCTTTCACAAGATCAACTTTTGCTTACCCTTCAGGTTTTAGCTCTTAAGAAACCTTCTTGGACTTCCTAGTGGGTGGTACCTCTGGGGTACTCCACAGCACCTCACTCTGCAACAATCTCTCATATGCACATATCCCTTTGTCTGTACCTCCTTAGCCATACAAGTCCCAGGGGGACAAACTTCTTTATGCTGTTTTATCCACATAAAGCATAGAGAGCACATATTGACAAACCTTTTAATAGATCAACTTTCAGAAGTCTTTAGCTGGGTATCTGTGGTTCTCAGAGAACAAATCTAGTGTTCAGGAGAAAGTGGCAATTTTTCTTCTTTTACAGAATGAATTTTCAGGCTGTTCTTAGACTTACCTTGACTTATAGATCATCTATTCATTCAGTAAATTCATTCAGCAAATTGGCTTCTTAGACCCAACTCATATTGGTCAAAGGTCACCTATAATTTCAAGCAGTGAATGTGGGAGTGATAGAATTAGAGAATCATCATTTTGCAACTCCTTGTGAAATAAGAGATCCAGGCAACAACTGTCAAGTGTTTACTATAACATTTGGCTCAAAGTTGGTTTACAACTTCATGATGGAAATAGTCTGTGGTTATTTGAACTCACTGACCAATCTTGTTACCACTAAAGGAAAAACTAGACTAAGCTAGTCTATAGCAGGAAAACATTAGGAAGAATTTCTGCCCCTTAAGTTTAAAGCTGAATCTGGTCAAGTCACAGGTCTACAGAAAAGTCTATAGAAGAGGGAAAAGGAATAGTTTAAACAAGACTTCTAGGATGCAAAAAGCCAAATCCTGAATGAGATATTCTATAACATCAATCAGTTATTATGAAATGAAATGGCATAAAAATAGGGGAATAGCTATTTAGAGAATAAAGGAGTGATAAAAACCAACTATAATATATGGACCTGTTTGCATCTGATTCGAAAAAAATTTACTATGAAATACACCTTTGAGACAATCAGGGAAATTGTCTCAAATGGATATAGGCACAGTATTTAGATATCAAAAGGGATTACTGTGTGCTGTATTATTGTCATCAAGGCCAATTGTCATTTTTAAAGTCCTTACCAGTAAATGTTAGAAACATATTGAAGTATTGCCAAATGAATTAACATGTTGCATTGGACTTGCATTAAAAAAAAAAAAGAAGAGGGGAGAAAAAAGGAAGAACAGAAATTTTAAAAAACTGTTGATAAGTGGGTGAAATTGGGTGATAGGTGCATGTGATTTTATTAAACTATTCTTTCTACATGTAAACTGAAAATTTCCATCACTAAAGAAAAGACAAGTTTTTGGTGAATAATTAAAATCTAAGTTATCTGTAAATAAACATAGTTTAAAAAACAGGGAAAATAAATCTTGGTAAACAGAAATTAAGGGGAAAAAGAAAACTTGATATTTTCAAAAGAAAATTGAAATGATCAAAATAACCAGGTAAACTGACTCTTTTGCAGAAGTCCATTTTCTCTAAATTATCACCACCAACTTTCCCCCAACTACCTCTCTTCCATTTGACTATGGTAATAATGCAGACAATTCTAATTTTCTTACTCCTTTTACAACTATCTTCCTTCTGCTTGTATTTGTAATGCCATGTTGGGTTGAAACATCACAAGATTAATATGACTTATAGGTGTTCAGTTTGTCTTATACAATTCTATGTTAGATTAGTTTTCCCTGACGTCACCAAAGGAGGTACCCCCATTACATAAGTAAGCCCTGTTTGAATCACATACAGACTGAGGGAAAACACACTCCTTCTAAACTACGTTGACTGTTCTCAACTGATGAGATCTGACTTTGTCAATTTATCACTGACATCAAATTGGAGGCCCTCTTTTCTCCCAAACCTATTAGTTGCCATCTACTTACTAACATGACTATAAGCTGACATGAATTTTTCAGTTTCTGAAAAATAGCCTATTATATGACACAGCTAACAACTAGACTGATTCAAGAAAGTCAGTTTTCCTGGGACAGACTTCTTCTCTTCAGAGCAAGGGCTAGGAGGAAACAAGCAGGCCTTGTGCTCTGCCCTCAAGGTCAACAGAGTGAATGTGGCCTTGTGTGTGCTGTGAATGTACAGTTCATGACATCATGCATATTCATGGGTCTTTCCAACCGCCAGAAACTCACTGCTGACCTCAGTTTAGAAAGGCTCTCCTCTGACTTTTGAGACTATTTTACTATCCTGCTACTTTTCCTTTTTTCTGTCTTAGTTAGGATGCTTCATCTTCCGAACTTGTTCCTCTTTTCTCTCCTCTCTTTTCCTTTTCTTTCCTCTACTCTTCTCTCTCTCCCCCTGCCTTCCCCTGCTTTTTCCTTTCTCTCCCTTCCCACCCTCTCTTCCCTCTTTTTCTTTCCCTCTCTTCATGCCTAAAACTCAAAATACTTGACTTCGACTATCAACATTAGGTAGATAAATGGAACCTATTGTCACTTTCACCCAAGTTCGAATCCCACATCTCTCTGTATTTATATTTGGAGTTTCCATTCTTAAATCTAAAATAAAGCTTATACTCTCCCAAAGAGATTCTTCTACTCTCTTTGACTTTGTGACTGACACTGCCAATCCAAGATCTAACCCTTGTACCAGCTCTTGTTCTTTCCTTTAAAACTCCACTGAGCCCGGAAATGAATCCTGTACTTTAGGTCTTGAAAATGTGCCATAGTCCATCCCGCCTCTCCATTTCCACCTTCACCAGGAATTTGGGACCTTGGTGCTGAGTTATAATAATGCCCCCCCCCCCCGCCTTTCTCCTCTGTGCTGTGTTCATGTTTTCGCCTGGGGTCTCCTGGGCTCACTACCAGTCCAACATTAGTAATGATTCTCACACCAACATTGCTTGGCTAGTATCACTCCTGAAACCTCCTGTGAACTTCTAGCTAAATCTTTTCTGCAGGAACTTACATCCATAGACAGATATTTGAAATTTTCCATAGTCTTTCCTACCTGACCTGTCCAAACTTGTCTCCACCCAGAACACAGTCCCCAGATTCTGCAGATACAGTGCTCATCTCCTGTCCAAACTTTCCCTTGTGGCTTCATTTCCATTTATGGTGCTACTCTCCTTTCTCTCCATCCATTTTTTAACCCATCCATTCCCCAAGTCTATATAAAACCCTGCTTCCTTAAGAAGGGGTTTATGGATGCAAATGATGTGATGCTTGGTTTTAGTTTAACACAATTCAAGAGACAGTGAAAATGTATGTGGGAAATATAAATTGTGTGGTTCACATTTTGGAAGATTTTCTTGCAAACTGACAACATAAGCATATGGTATCTGTAAATATAACAGGTATTGTAAATGCATTTTCTCTTCCTTATGATTTTCTTAGTAACATTTTCTTTTCTCAAGCTTACCTCATTTTGAGAAAATGGTACATAATACCACATACAGTGATATGTTCATCAACTGTGCATTATCATTCAGGCTTCTGGTCAATAGTAGGTTATCAGTGAAGTTTTGGGGGGGGTGTAGAGTCAGAGAACTATCAGGTCTTTTCACCCTCCCACCACTGGTGTAATGATGGACACCTGCAGTGCTGCGCGCATGCCTAGGTGGACATGTGCAAGTGGGTGCACCTGGGTCTGGACATGGGTTTATATGGGAGGCATCAGGAGGATGCCAGCAGCGAGAGTACCAACACGAGCAGCAGAACCAACAAAGAGCGAGAGTATCAACACGAGCAACAAGTACCAAGGAGAGCAGCAGCAAGAGCAGCAGCAGCAGCGGGAGAACAGAAGAGCAGCAAAGCAGCCGAGAGGGTGAGATGTGCCGGGGGCCGGGAGGCTGGCAGGCCTCCAGCCTCCCGGCCCCTCGGCACCCATGCCTGCCATGTACCTGATGCCAGCTCTGACAATAAAAAGCACAAAAGCCACTGAGGGCTCCAGGACTCTTTCCTTTACCCCCATCTGCTACAACCAGCCCGAACCTGCCCAGTGTGCCTTTTCCTGTCGCTACAGGGGGTTAAATGTTAAATGCAGATTCTCATTTTCATGGCGGCCATTGTCCCAAATGCCTGCATCTTTCAGGGGTCAACTATAAAGGTCTATAAAGACCTTTTCCTCATCAATAATTTCATTACTGGACCTCCCTAGTGGCATAAAGGTTTAAGTACTGCACTATGAAGCTATCCATTGCCACTGCAGCACAAGTTCTATCCCCAGCCAGGGAGGGGACCCACAAGGCGCAGCAGACCTCTCCCACTTCACCTGCTGTTTCCCTCAGCAGTGTACTTCAGTTGATCTGCCTGTTCTGTTTCCCACTCTGTCTCTGGTGAATCCTCTCACCCCCCCAACACCTCTGGCCTGTACCCCAGTTCTTATACGCATAATAAATCTCTTAAAAAATAATTTGGTTACCTTGAAATACAGTATGTATAGAAAAGGTAAGGTAAATCCTTGATACTTTCTTTCTTAATAAATTGTTTTTGAGTAATAAGATGGCATCCTAGCAAAAGATAAGATGTTTTTAAATTGTCATAAGCTGATGAGTTTTTAGGTATCTGCTGCATCCTGGTTCCATTTATGCTTAAACTGCCTTACCGAAGTCCAATGGCCGGCTCTTAAATGTGACTTTGTGTTCTTTTGATCAGCTTTATTTTAAGAGGTTTCCTTAGTTTTCTCTTTGACATAAAAGTAGTTCCAGACTTATCTTCTAATTGCCTACATTAAACTTTGAGTCCCACATTTTCTGGAAGAAATCCGGTTCCTCTTGACAAGGAATGGTATTTGGAGAGCACAATCTAAATATTGTGACTGAGTTGTCTTTGCCATTTTTTAGGGTTTTTCAAGGAATATAGCAAGGAAATATGCATTTATTACTTATTTGAAGAGGAAAAAAATGAGTTCATACTGACACTTCCTATTTGAATATGAGATTATGGGATTTTTACTAAATTTCTTTGATTTTATTTCTTTACTATTATTAGTTATATTGACATCTTAGTATCTCAAAGGAAGCAACAGTCAAGGTTCATCACATACTTAAGAAAAAGTAAAAAAGAAACAATAAGGGGAATGAAAGCAAACATCTATGGAAAATGGAACTATCATATCCTCAGAGATACAGAGATGATATTATCTCAGTGGAATTATTGCAAAGAAATTTTAACCTTCTTTAAATGTGTGGCGATCTGAAGCTAATAGGTAATTATGCAGAGAAACCAAGCCTTTTGGCAGAGAATCATGTTACAAATATAAAATCAAGTAAGTTAGTAAAAACCTTGTAATCATAAATTTAAATGAGAAATATCAGTAGGAACTTAGTCTTTCTAGTTTACAAAAGTCTGCGTTTTCTCACAGTTTACTCTGAAAATTCCACAAACCAATGACAATTCACTAGCAAAGACTATCCCCTCATGCCCACATAGTGGTCTCGAAAATCTTTTCCCAATTAAAAGAACTAGGGAGCCTCAAAAAAAAAAACCAAAAAAACCCACAAGATTGCAATGAGCCAAATCTCGGATGTGGGAAATTCTACAGAAACGTATGACTCAATTTCTCCTACAAATAAATGGCTTGGAAAAAAGAGGGAGGAATGAATGTATGTTATGTGGGAATCTAGTTTACCCTCTGTGATATAAAATATAGTGATTTGGTCATGGGCCATAGTTCTGGCACAGAACAACTAAAACCTTTCATTTCCTGGGTGATAATGTCGTTTATTATTCCACTTTGGAGCACAACTGACTTTATGCTAATGAGGTGATTTAGCATGAGAGCATGAGGCCCCTAAGAGCCTTCAGAAGTGGCTGTTCACCAGGAAGACCAGGTGACTGGAAGGTTGGAATTTTCAGCCTACCCACCCACCTGTGGGAAGGGGCTACAATTTAAGCTAAGAGCTTTAAAACAAGATAAAATTCTGGATGGTGAATGTGGGAGGGTGAAGCATAGCAGCTCCAGGGCACAGAAGCTTCTGGGCGTCGGACTCAGGACATAGGGACCTAGCTTGTGTGCCTCTTCATCTGATGATTTGCCAGCATCTTTTATGATGCCTTTATACTAAACTGGTAATTGTAAGTAAATATTTCTCTGAGTTTGATCAGCTGTTCTAGAAAACCTGAAGACCTGAGAAAGGGTCATAGGATTCTTCCACCCAGTTGGTCAGGAGCACAGGTAACGAACAACCTGGACTTGGCAAACTGGCATCTGGATTGAGGCATCTATGGGATGGAACCCCTAACTGGTGGGCTTTAATGTGTCAGATAGTGTCAGAATTGAGTTAAATTTCTAGGTCACTTTGAGTGTCCACTGAGAACTGACAAGAAATACGAAACATTTCAGGAGGTGGTTAAGAATCAGACCCCAGGGCCTCCCCTGGTGGCGCAGTGGGTTAAGCAACGCACTATGAAGCAAACCACAGCCACTTGCAGCATGAGTTCGATCCCTGCTGCCGGCCAGGGAGGGGGACCCACATGGTGCAGCAGACCTCTCCTGCTGTGCCCGCTGCTCCCCTCAGCAGTGTACTTCTGTTATCTGCCTGTTCTGCTCCCCGCTGTCTGTGGTGAATCCTCTCACCCCCCGACACTTCTGGTCTGTGTCTGTGCCCCAGTGCTTGTATGTATAAATAAATAAATCTTAAAAAAAAAAAAAAAAAAGAATCAGATCCCAAGCACAGGTAGGTGAGCCCAGACACGGCTTCCTCTGAGAAGAAGCTAACCAAGACCTGCTCACCATGGGCCATCTGGAATGGGATGGAATTTGATCAATCACAGCTTCTGGAACTTTCCACCAATCAGAACTATACCAACTAAAGATGTTTCTTCAATCTATGTTGCCTGGGCTATCCTAATTAAACCCCCCCAAAAACACCTGTAGATTGCTCAACCAGGTCTTATTCATTCTAGAACCATAAAATCATAGAATTGCTTGGCGGTATTGGAAAACAACAACAACAAAAAACGTATCTGAGCTCCAGCTCAGACTTCAAGAAGGATATCTTTTAGACAATTGGAGAAAGTAGAACATGAGGCATTAAATGACATTTTAAAATGTACTAATTTTATTATATATGATATTATATAAGTCTAGCAATATATTCTAAAGACTTAATAGTTGAAATTATATGGCATTTGGAATTGCCTTAATGAAATATTCGGGGGAGTGTGAAGAAGACATAAGTGAAATAAATTTGGCAAAATATTGACCTTAGCTAAGTAGTGTGGGTTCGTCACACTTTCCTCTATTTTTTGTAGATTTGAAATATCCTTAATAAAAAAAGTGTTCTTAATAGACTTTTTAAAGAAACACTAAAGAAGATCCAAAGAAAGCATTTTAAGGATGCTTTGTAAAGTGCTTCATTTAATTAACGAAATAAGCACAAGAAAATAAAAGAATCTGGTTCAAATTTCAAGTCCCAGATTCCACAGTAGCAGGATGTGCCTGCAGTCACCCCCATACCCCTGTTCAGGCCTGGACTCTGCTCCAGTGTTCCCCTGCCCTCGGGCCTCCCTTCCCTAGGGCTGCAACTCCTGTTCCTGTTCTGCTGCTTGGAAACTGTGTGTAGCAGGCTGCACACGGCAGCCTCATACTTCATGGAGCCCTTTTGGACATGCGTGAATAGTTGGGTGCATTCTTCACATTTTTATGCAGATGACATGCACAGGGTGGAGACTGGAGGCCTGGGCAGCTGACTAGGAAGTCACTAAGGGCAGCTCAGGAAAATAAAACCTCCCTAAGAGATATCATGGGAAACCAGCACAAAGCTCATCCCTCTGGGTTTGGTGCTTGTGAGTCTCAGTTATGCTTCAGTGTCACATTTGTAGCCTCCGACCTCCCCCACAAACTTTACTCCCACGCCTTGCCCCTGGCCATACAGGAGGACTTCGCTCCATTCAGAGAACTCCTGGTGTTTCCTGGCAGCCGGTAATGATTCATTTTTTTTTCCTTTGAATCTTCTCCACAGCCAAAGCATTGTTTCCCATATCCTTCCCACTCCCCAGGAAAGAACAAAAGGCAATAACTGGTCTTCTAGCTGGAATCTATGCTACAACATCACATCCCACATGTGGCCTAGGCTGGGTTCCTTCTGCTCCCTTAGATTTCCCAAAGCATTTTGAGATAAACTCTAACAGTGGGATGCACTCGCTTTCCGGTTGAAGTGATGTATTATATGATTCATCTGTTCCCTAAGATTTCCAGTTATAGTCATGAAATCTGGTCTCTATCCCTGATGATAACCCTTGTGTTTATAAGAAGTAACCTAAGTAACCTACCACATTTTCAGAGTTGAACACATGTTTCCTACCCCAAGAGTTTGTAAACTCAGCAGATTAAAATTTTCTCTTGTGCAAATCAACCATGCTTAAAAAGTTGGTATCACTGAAATAAAATTAAATAAGGCAAGTTTGACTAAGTTCCAACTCAAAAACCATGTCATCACTTCTAACACCAAACAAAGGCCAGATTCATGGGAACTCCAATTGTATTTTCTTTCACTTTGAGTGAAAAGAACAGTCTCATCAATCTAAGCAAAGTTGAAGGGTGGAAAAGTCACCAAAGGCACCCAGAGTTAGACTTTCAGCAGAGGGGAAGTTAAGATTCTCAGAATCACAGACTGTGAGGGGCAGCCAAACTTCACTGGGTTCTATGCTCTCCTATACAGGTGAGACGCAGGATCCCTCATTTCAGTCGTCACAGAAGTAAGGTTCTAAGGCTTGATGGACATAACGATGGTGAAAAATAATTTAAAAATTGAGAGAGGCCCTACAAATGTAAATATTGTTCAAGTTGTCAAGTCTCTAGGGAAGGAGATGTATGAAGGAGGAAAACAGAATAATTGGAAGAGAGCGATGACAGTTTATATAAACTACCCTTAGATTCTGAAGAAATCATCATTTTGACTGTATACATAGCTTTGTTCCCTTGATGTTATTGGGCTTGTCTGTTTATACTTGAACAAAGATACAACAAACTGACAGAGTGAAGACACAGCAGTCTGAAAGAAAGCCTAGCACCCCTGACCAGTATCAGGCTATTTTACTTTGGCAAATGAAGATTAAATACTCCAGTGCCCTCTTGAGGTTTCAACTGGAAGGAGCACTGTCCTGGGTTTTATTTATTTATTTAAAAATTTTTACTATTTTTTAAAAAGATTTAGTTTTTTTAAAGATTTATTTATTTATGCATACAAGCACTGGGGTACAGGCCAGAGGTTTGAGGCGGAGGATACACCAGAGACAGAGCGGGGAACAGGACAGGCAGATGGAATGAAACACACTGCTGAGGGGAGCAGCGGGTGAGGCAGGAGGGGTCTGCTGCACCATGTGGGTCCCCTCCCCAGTTGGAGGCAGGGATCAAACTCGTACTGCAGTGGTTGTGGTTTGCTTCATAGTGCATTGCTTAACCCACTGTGCCACCAGGGAGGCCCCTGTCCTTGGTTTTATTTTATTTTTTTACAAGACAAAAGTTTACCTGTGATGTTAAGTGAGGCCACACTGCAGCTGGAAAAGGGAGAGATGTTTCAACAGCTGTTCTGCTCTTAATCTTTTAAACTACCAACCTGCCAAAGTGCTAGTGTCTTAAATATCAGTAACAATATGGAATTTGAAGCCTTACCAAGGAACTTTTGTCCTCTATTACATCAAAATCCACGGATCTATCCTGAGCTTTGAATAACTTTTAACTCATGCAAGGGATAAAATGGTGGTTTACTGAGTAATGCAAATTTCAAAATTTTGACACATCTTATTATAAAATAAGAAAAATATTCCTTAATATTATCTCGTAATTCATCAGAAAAGTCTTCAAATGTAGAGAACTTGGGGGTCACTGGGGTAGATACAAGTTTTCCAGATTTTTGATTTTCACTTGAAAGCTCAAATTTTATGCCTGGAGCACAATACTTTAGGTATTTCCTTAAAAGTAAATAAGCTTACTTCATTTTTGAGAAAGTATCTGCCTAATATGAAGTCTGCAAAACCGTAATTCATTTGCCAGTTTAAGCAAAATTGATGCTACAAAAACAAGGATGCTTTATTCAGGTAGCACAAGGTGTGACCATCCTACTTCAATCTGCAGCAGAACTACCTTATCACACTCCCCCTCTGTCACATTGAACTAAAGGGACATGAATTCAGGGGTTCAGATTCAATAAAAATTTATAATGTTACTGTTTGATCAAGGACATTCGAGGTGAAATGTGTTTTTATTGCAAATGTAATTATGCATACATTAGCTACAACAGTTTGGCACCAGTAGCCCAATTCCTGCCAAATGCCAGCAGTTTTCATTGTTTTTGCATCTTTGGTGCAGATCTCAACCCAAGGAAAAAGGAAAATATTGTCTTGGTTTTTGTTTGAAAATAACTTGAATTTGTGGGCTGCCTGAAGGGGTCTCGGTGACCCCAAATCTAGGAGAATCGTTGAGAACTATTGCTCTGGACAACCTCCGTGCCTCATACATCACATTGCAATTTCCTCTAAAATCTCTGGTGAGTTAGCTGGACACCGATCACAGAGTTGGAAAAGGAGCCTTAATATCAAATACACACCACCTGGGGCCTTTTGAGGAGAACTTTTATCCTCTTCTGCCCCCTGGTGTTCAACCATAAATACTACAGCTGGTTACACAGCGGGATTGTACTGTGTAGACATGAAAGTGGTTTCCTCTTTGATGTAGCAGCAGCTTAATTTTACAGCCACACTCCCTGCTTTCACTCCTAGATCTACGTATGCTTAGCCCTTCAGAAAATAAATTTTCATTTTTGATAAAGGTTGAGGATAGGGTCTCTGGTGAAAAAAACTAGTGCCTGCTTAATTCTTGGAGGTATCCCTGCCTCCCCTCTTCTCCTAGTGGCGAGAAGCCACGGGGATTCTCAGGGACTTCATGTATAGTAATAAAGGAGAGGTGAGCCAGGGATTTTGAAAATCTTCCCTCTTTATCTCACTCTGATTATACTGAAATATCATAAAGACAGAATTCACAAGGAGAGATTCTAGTAACAGCTTTCTTTGCACTTCAGGATGAAGAGGTATTTTCAGATATTTGAGAGAACCCCGAGGACCAGTGTCATCTGAGGTGTTCACATTTCGAGGAGCTGGCACCCAAGTGGACATCTGAGGGGAAGTGATGGGGAGGGGAGTAGAGGCTGCTCCTGAGACTGGGAGGCAGAGAGACAAGCAGAGCCTGGAACTATGAGAAACGCCAACGCTTAACTGTGCTCTTCAATGCATGTCTTCATCGGGTCTCCACATATTCTCCTACTGCCTCTCCTGTCTCCAACCCACCTCAAAATGCTCTAGCAACAACTTGTCGTGGCCTGAGTGAGCCTGCGCGAGCCATTTTACTGCTAGTCTCCAGGAAAGGCCTCCATCGCCTCTCCGCCTCTAAAGAGCGCCCCCTGGTGGACTCTCCTCATACAAGCCACGGGTCCAATCTGGTTCCTGCCGCCTAAGAGCGCCACCCCCACACTCTTCCTTCTGCACCCACCCACCCCCAACCACTGACCCGCAGTGTCTCATGCATCACGTGCTGGGAGGGCAGGGGCTCGCTACATCCCTATAGTATCCCTGGCTCCCTGCACAACATCTGCAGATAGGCAAGCAAGAGAACCTCAGGATGTTCTAGATCTACCTTTGTGACTCTTAGATCACTTGAGTGCACATCCTTCTGAGAAATTCTTCTTATGCTTCAAGACCGCTCACTACCTCCACCTCTGCAAAATCTTCCTTCTGCGTGTACATCCCCACGCGGTCCTTCCGGGTGCCCATGGCCCGGCGTGGTATTGATGTAGCGTGTGTCTGATTTGCAAGAGATTTAGTTTACCGTACCTGCGTGTATCTTCCCCGCTGACGTTTAAGTTACTTGAATGCAAATATCACTCCCAGCTCTGTTTTCTCACAGTTTACCCTGCATGGCAGTCACTGTAATTTCATGTTTTTGAGGAGAAAATAAAAACAGGTTTTTCTGTTGGAAACAAGCACGTTGGTGTGACTGACACGGCCAGGGTTGGCAGGTTGATGTATCATAAAGCACTACTCACAGCCTTAATTTTAAAAGAGGATATGACCAACAAAGACTTGAAAAGTGAATTTTGCTAAATTAGTTTACTTATGCTCTGACTTTGATCCTTATGTCCAGAAGTATTCAGAAGGGAAACATTTTTATTTCAGGGTGGAAGAGGTTTGGCATGGTGGAAAATGTGGATTGTGCAGGCAGATAAACTTGAGTTAGGACCTTCTTGCTTCTTACCTTGAACAGATTACTTAACCTAATGCTTGTTGTCAGGCTGGCAGAAAGACCAAGTACAGGGGAATTATTACTATTATTATTATTATATCCTGTAAGTAATAAAATATAAAGTTAGGATATGCCTAGAACTTAGGGATATATTAAATGGCAACTATACAGGAGTATTCGTTTACTAACAGAGATTAAACTGGTTTCAAATAGGTTAAGCAAAAAAAAAAAGTTCTGTTGACTCACATGTTAGCAGCCCCCTGGGTACATCCACTTTCAACCACTTCTGGATTCAGAGGTTCACATGGTCTCCTCGCAGCTCTCCCTCGTTCTCCCACACCCTGGGCAGGCTCTCTCCAGGGCTTGGGTAAGAAGACCATCAGCAGCTGCTGACCCCACGATCTGGAGGGAAAGAGAAGTAGTCCCTGTGACTGAGGGAGAGGAGAGGCCTGGCCATGACCCACAGAATGAGGAAGGTGAATTGCTGCCGGAGTCCAGCTCCAGCCGAGGTAGGGTTCATGAAGGAAAGGACCGCGTTGGCGAACGTGAATGAGGAGACACAGACACTCCATCAGGGTGCAAGCGTCTCCTGCTGATAGCCTTGGCGGGGCTTTATTTATACATCAGGATATTTCCTTGATTTTCCAACCTTTCATAATCATATGATTTTATTTTTTACATTTACTTGGAACTCTCTTAGCTCATTTTTTAGTACAGGCATACTTTTTCAGTTTTCCTTACTATGATTAACTAGACCTTACTAACTTTCTTACTAGAAAAAAGAAAAAGGTGCTAGATAGAGTGTGACCTATGTGGTTAGGCAAGTTTTCAGTAAAGTAAATGGTAAGCTGTAATTGTTACATTGTTTCCTTCATCAAGCATAAAGTAGAAGGTTATTTGTCTAGATCACAAGTTTTATATGTCATCCAGTGACAATTTACAGTAGCTACATTTTATTTTATCAAAATATTTGTTCTATCTTAATCTAAGGCCACCGTAGAGGCCTTAACACAGTCAATTAACTTGTAACTAGACTTAAACTGAAATGCATGAACAACTACGGGCATTCATTTCAGTCAGTGGTTACAGGACATAGCGCACACACGTATACACACATATACATGCATGTATACATGCACATATACACACACTTTAATAAGCCTTTGCTTGGGGTCCTTACTATAAGGCACCAAGGAGGCCCTGATCTCTTTATTCTTTTCCACGAGGAAACAGAGGATGACAAAACCTTTTTACCATTAATTTTAAACGATTTGTTCATGGTTTCATCATAAATTCCAGTATAAGGAATGAGAGGGGTAGGAGTAAGGAAATTTACTCTACCCATAGCTTTGCCCCAAAGGAGATGCCAGCTGCCACCTCCTATTTTATGCACACCATTAGGATGTCCCTGAATTGTGGGAACAACTTGTGATTTTACTTTTCTCAGATCTTGACATTTCAGAGGTGCCTCAGAGCTTTCTTCAATGGGAGCTTTTGCTGGGCATGGTTCCAATAGTTCCTCTAAGTGTAATTTGTTAAAGAACTCAGCGTTACTCATGGTAGATGAGTTACAACTTAGAGGACGTTGAGAAATATTGTAAATTGTCTCACTACTAATTATGCTGGAATATGCATGGCTAAAATTACTGGAACTGACATTGCTAAGATTGGCATTGATGTCCGCATGCATTTTGTTATTCATACATAGAAAAATCCCATTGTTACCGGGTTGCAGCCGGCAGGAGGAGTGGTCTCTGGCTCCCCTGCAAGTTAGTGTGGCAGTCCTGCCTCAGAGACCTTTTATGTAGCAGTGTGCTGCCTGGATCNTGGAATGGACCAATCGGGTGTGAGCCTTGGGTTGATTGGCACCAGGACTCCGCCTAGCACAAGTTAGTGATAGCTGAGCCCGCTACACTTCCTGAATTCTGGAACAGGCCAAAATGGACCAATCAGACTGTGGGGGGGGGGCACCTGAAGTGAATATGAGGCCTGGTTGAAGCCAGTTAGAGGGGCAGTTCGCTGAGAGTGGCAGTTTGTTTAGAGAGGGGCAGTTCGCTGAGAGTGGCAGTTTGTTTGGAGAGGAGCAGTTCCCTTGGAGAGCAGTTCGTTGGAAGCAGCAGCAGTGGAAGAAGAGCTCCAGCAGAGGAAGAGAAGACAGCTCCAGCCTTCGAAGGAAGGAGGGAAGCCTCCAGCCGCCGCCCTCCGAGGAGAGAGAGAGACTGA
>JAGFMF010011644.1:2050887-2073541 GCA_019455555.1 Galemys pyrenaicus | reverse complement strand
TGACTGCAAGGAGCACCAAAGGCCCTGAGCCTGGTGTCTCAAAGAGCTGTCTGTTGGTGACATAAACCAACAACTCACAAGAGCTGTGACACTGCGTGTCCACTGGAACACCGCCTCTGCAGGCCCGTAGTGGTCGTTGCTCCTGGACAGTGCTGCCTAGAACTGGTGACCAGTGACTGCCAACGCTGATGCTGTCCGATTGAAGCAGCCAGCCTCTTGTGGATATGTAAGTGCTCTCGTTTCCCCCAGTTTGTAAATAAACCCCATGACTGTTGTTCCTGTAGCCTGACCTCCCTTGCAATTGTGCGCGTGGGTGAGAACCCACAGACAGTGATCTGTATCGGGCACTGTCCTCTGATAGGCTATAGCCCCTGTTGCTATAGCCCTTGACTCTGGTTTGTGTCCTTTTGGCCTTTGGGGGCTTTTTGGGGGCCTCTGACCCCTCTCTTGGTCAGAGCGTCCTCCTCCCCTGTCTGTGCCCCCTGTTTCACCATAATCACAAGAATTGCCATAAACAAAATGAAAGGAAGTAGTGGGAGCCAGCTGTGGAGCCTCCTGATTTTTCAGGAGTGTGTATATATATATATATATGTATATAGATATACATATATATACATGCTGTTATGACCATATAATTTACAATTGAACTTACTATGTACAAGTGCTATGCTAAATGCTTTACTGAGATGATCTCTTCCTCCCCACTTCCCGAAGAGGAAGGCACTATTCTCTCCTTGATTCAGATGAAGATAGGGATTCCCAGGCACAGAAAAGCTCAATCAGCTGTCCAAGGAGCTAGAGTCAGGATTCTAACCCAGGGGTTCCCATCAAAATGCTTGCATTTGGCCTCTGCCATGCCTGCATGTGACCGTGCGCTCATGTACCATCTAGAACATACGATATATATTTCTTTATACTCTAGTCTCCAGCATCTAGCAGCACTGCTGAGTAGACAATATGTTAATATATCATTAATACAAGTGATGGTAAACAGCAGTACTTTTATCAATCACACTTCAACAGAGGTAGAACAGGAGTAACATTACCACTTATCTCTCCTGGTTGTGTGTCCTACTGTGCTCTCTTGGCCTGGAAATGATTCTGCTGCCACCAAACCTGGGTCTACCTACCCTGCCTTAACCCCCAAATCTAGAATTCTAATCAGTGAGCCTTGTCCAAAGACACAAACAGGGTCAGGAGACTACCAAGGGAACTGTCCTTCTGGGATTTTGAGGAAATTATGAGAGACATAGCTCATGTGACAGACAGGTGTTCAGTCCAGGACTCCACGCTCCCATGGCCACTGCTGCCCCACCAGGGGCCATGGAAAGGGACTGCCAATCTTACAGCCTCATCAACTGCCTACCTGGTCCTGTCTCCTACCACCACCACACCAAGATCAGATGGATGTCCTTCAGCCATTGGGCAAGGATCCCAGCTATTCTTGGCCCCCACTTTCCTGCTTGAGAAATCAGACACGAATCTCCTGCTGTTTTGCTTATACCCACTGCTGGTCTCTATCAGAACGGGCAGCAAAAGACAGAGCTTTTTGTTGGCAAAAGCTTCCCGTTTCCATCTGTTGAAATGAAAGCTCAGATCTCAGCAGTGTTTTCATAGGGAACATTCCTATGCCTTGCTGGGCTTAAATGTGCCCAGTAAGACACAACAATGAGGCTGTCATGGAAACTGAAGTTCATTCCTTATGGAATTCTCAAGACAAGGATTCAAGAGCCCACTGACAGTGGGGTTCTCAGAGGACTCTGTCCATGGCCTCCAGTATCATTTCATTCCCAAGACCTTACAAGAGCTGATACACCAGCCCACAATTCTCTCATCTCTCCTGCTCTGTACTCCGGGCAGTCAGTTGCTGACAGTCCTTTATGTGATTTATATCAGGGCCTGATCATCTTTCAAAATGTCATTCCAAGTTTTTATTTATTTATCCCCATGTGGAAATAAAAGGGCAGCTATCAATCCCCTTGTTAAAGAGTAACTAGCACTGAAATCAGCACTAGGGCCATCCAAGAGTCCCCATTCCCTGCACAGTCCTCTGCAGCCATGGGAAAGAAAGATCTCTACGAGGGGCTTCTAAGTTTCTGGACCTTGAAAGTCAAGACAAATAGGAGACCTCAGGGAGGTCAGGGAAGTGGCAGGGTTCCCAGAACACAGGATGATGAATTCAGCTCTTCCTCTCTCGGTCCTTTGGCCAAAGCTCATGAGTGACGCGCTGAGAATGTATTCTGTGTCCACCTTTGCTAATTATACCGACAGACATTTTCTGTTTTCGATCTTAAAAGTTTTTCCCCTTCTTTGATGGTGCAAACGTCCCTCTCACTTCTTAAAAGTCTCAAATGTTAATAATATAGGTAAAAACCAAGAATCCCAGTTACCCCTTCTTAGAAGTCTCTACTTCCATTCAGAACCAGGTTCCTAAAATAGTAAATTCTTGCTGTCCCATCCCCATCATGACCCTCTCATTTTTTCTCTCACAATCTGGCTCTGCTCCCATCACGACAAACTGATTCCCTGAAGGAACCATCATTTACGTCTTCTCCAACCCTCACCCTTGACATCTGCACCATTGGACTTGCTTGGATTTGCACACTCAGCCTGTCCTGCTTCAAATCCTCCCTCTCTGGGTCTGCTCCAGCTCCTCTAGGCTCCTCTTCCAAGTGCCTCCATCTTCTCAGGAGAAATATTCTGTTTTAGTCCTGGCTCCTTCCTGCCATTTGAACTCTCATCTCTGAAGCCACAGTAGTTACCTGGCAGACAGCAGCAATAAAGAGAAGGCTCCTAAACCAAGCTCATAGGTCTGGGCAAGGTGGGGCTCCTTCATAATTGTTTTCCTTGCTCAGACCTCATTTCCGGCCTTGGGGAATGGAGAGTGGCCTGGCCTCTCAAGAAAGACTACAGCTTTAGGACAGTCTGCAGATAATCTACCGTCTCCTCCTGGCACCACTGCCATTCCATGACAGGAATCTGCCTGGCAACCTTTAAACCAGCAGCCCAGCAGGGCCCCTCTGGATGTGCTGCCCTTGTCACCCAACACTGTGCTGCTCTGCAGCCTTTATGTGTGTCCCCTGCCTTCCCGATCCTTCTCCCATTCATTTATTTTTTGTAGGAAACAGACTAATGAAACTGAGGCCAATACTCTGGGTTCTACTCAGGATGAATCACCAAATAACTGCTTTAAATCACCAGTGATTTAAGGGGCCGATGAGGATCTGTGTCAGCTCTCAGACCCCGTTAACTCAGGTAAGTAAGCATCATCACCATATCCACCTCGGGAGCGGGAGCCATCCTGGCAGAACTCCAGCAGCTGTTGGCCAAAGGATGATAGAATTCTGTGGCCGAAGGTCCCTAATGGCAGATCTGGGACTCTTCTACTCCAGTTCTAACAGCCGATGAGCACTGAGAAACCCTGAGAGTTTAAGCTCAACCAAGAGAGCTGGGGGATCCAAGAGAAAAGTTTACCTTCAGCTTTGCCAGAGCAGTGCCCTGGGGGGACTAATGGGGAGAGCTGAGCAAACATCATTACAGTAAGTTCTAAAGTCCAGAAGATACTATTTTATAAGAAGGAAATAACCTTTACCCCTGGGGTCTCTGTGGTTGGAATCTGTGCCTAAGAATTTGATCCTGGCTTATATTAAGGAACAACTGTTGTTTCAAAGCTTCTGCCAATCCTTTCTATTTGTGTGTGTGAGTGTGAGTGTGTGTGTGTGTGTGTGTGTGTGTGTGAGAGAGAGAGAGAGAGAGAGAAAGAGAGAGAGAGAGAGAGAGAGAGAGAATGAAATAAAGTTATGAAGCAAATAATCTCTTATTTGGCTGAGCCAAAACTTAATTTTTATATCAGCTAAGGCAGGAAGAACCTCATGTGGAATGAAAGGAGAGCATTCCAATGCCTCCCATGAATTTGGAAGTAGTCCTCAAATAACAGAGTAGAAAGATAAAGCAGATCTAGTACGAGAGAGAAGGGAGGGTCAAAAAGAAATTTCTGGAGCAGCAACAGATCAACAAAAAATATCTTATGTTCACTTGTTATTTCTTTTCTTGAGCAGCTGCTAAGCTACAGACCCATATTAATTCTGCAAATGTCTGTAACAGGTAGCGGTCTCGTGCCAAAGGAACTTTGGGGAAAAGAAAGAAGGATGGTTGTTCCCAGGGTGGAATAGAGTATGCCTGTGGAGAGGGCTTGGTTATGCATAAGATATAATGGAGACTTGGGAGTCAAAAGAAGATACAAGAGGGAGAAAACCTGATGGGAAATGGCATTGAGGAGACTCAGTGACTGGGACCTCTGGCATGAAAAGGAGTAGTCACCAGGTCCAGGAGGTAGCCCCGTCCCCTGCAGCCTGTCTCAGTGATGGACCCTACTGATCTGAATCCACCCCCAAGTCTTGACATCCATGAAAGGCACCTTACCTGGCCACCCCATTTTTCAGACTTTTCCACTATCATCTGCTCCCCACCCCTTAATTAAAATATGCTAGTCCTGTGTCCTAGTCTCCCAAAGACTTTTTATTTTGGCTATGCTTTACATGAGGTTAATCATTTTAAAAATAAAATATCCTAGGATATCCTGCCCCTATGGTAGCCACTCGCCTCTGAGCACTTGCAATGTCTCTGTGAGCTGAGGCAGGCTGTGTGTGAAACACATCAAACTGGGGAGATTTAGCATGAAAAATTTCTACCATGAGAAATATATTGACCGATATCTCATTGGTACTGTCTCTTTGGAACATCTCATCAGTAATATGCCAGTTAGTCAGTTATTGGCTATATTGGTTTAAACAAAGTATATTTATGAAAATTAGATTTAGGGTTAGTGTTAGGTTTAGATTTAGGATTTAGGTTAGGGTTAGGGCTGGACTTAGCTTTAGGTCTACTAAACTGAACGTTTAAATGAGCTAGGAGAAAAATTTAACAATGCATATTGCTTTTATTATTATTATTTCTTTGGGTCCAGCAATGGTATAGCCTAACTGGATGTACCAGTTACAGTACCTATTAAGCCACAGTTCCTTGGTGGAAAGTTGATGAGACTATTCTAGATCCTGGAACCCCTGGACACTTCCCTCCTGCCCTGATCACTTCTTCTATCCTGTGAATGACTACATGACAGGAGACACTTTTGAATTTTGCATAACCAAAAAAGTCTCTACTATACCTTTAGGTTTGATTAATTTTTCACTCAGGATTTTGAAAGTATTTTCTCAGTGATTTTACCTGCCCATATTAATATTTTGAAGATTGCCATTCTATTTCCTAAACTTTGTTGTGATTTTTTTTTTTGGTAGCTGATATCCCTATCACTAGATTTTAAGTTCATCTCTTCATAAACATGTTGGTATTGTATTTTGGCATAGGTCTTTTGTATATTTGTATGCGTTGAACATTCCATGATACATTTAATCTGAGAACTTTCTATTCTATATTGTTGAATAGTTTTGTGCTCTTTGTTTTCCCTATTCTTTTTTCTTTAGATGCTGAAATTTTTTGATTGAACTTTTATTTTTATATTTTATATTATTTATTTTATTATGTCATATTATATTATTTTATTATATATTATTTCATAGATATATTTTAATGTTAACATATAATTATATAATATATATTATATATAAAAATATATAATATATAAGATAAAAATATAAATACTTATATTATTTTTCTATTTTTATAACTATATTAATATATTTTAACTCCTTTTGTACATTTCAAATTTTTATTTAAAATTCTAGAAAAGTTTCTCAGCTTTCTGTTGCAATCAATCTATTAAATGTTTAATATTCAATATATTCCTATTCTCCATTGTTTCATCTCATGCCACCCAGCTCTTATTCCATGAATAAAATATCTTCATTTATCTTTATGAAGGTATCAGTTAAAGATGGTTGATTTTTCTTTCCTTCTCTGCATTACTACTTCTCCTGAGTTGTTGTTCTTTTTTTCCTCTTTGTCTGATTTGATATGTTTTTGATGGAGGCTTTCCTCAAATGCCTAGTGAGATTTGGCTGACTCTTCACTTTTAAAAACAACATCCACTGCAAACCTTGTAAAGGGTGAGCTTATCAACCACAGGGGTTTGCTGTGAGAAGACTGGTTGAAAAGCCAGGCCTTTACATTAGGGAGCCACATGTTTCAGTGATTAACCACCATTTCTTCAGAGGCTGAACCTTTACTTATTTCTTTAGGGGAAAGAGCTTATGCCTGATACATAGGAAACAGGATGAGGATGTGGGGCAAGAAGAGGTTGTCATTGAGACTCCTTGTCAACATCGGAATAGATGTTTTGAAATATTTTGATGCAACTTGAGATAGAAAATTTCTTTAGGTACTTTATATATTGAAATTCTCTGTTTACATACACATGAATATGTATGTATGTATGTGTGTGTGTATATATCCACAAAAGGGAACTGTTGCAATATTTAATCATTATGAAAAGCTATTCATTTTGTGTATTAAACAACATTTTCAAAAGTTAAATAAACATGGTAACTAGATTAAGAGAGGATGCATTAGCTGGATAATTATATGAAATAAACTGTACTCATTGAAGCAGCAAATATCTGAGTATACAAATAACATGGCAAGGCAGAATACAGAATTTACTTATAACTCTAATCTTTGCAGAATTATTTGGTACACAGATATTTTTAACATCAAACAAAATAATTTTTGGTAATTATAGTTAATTTCTAGTTATATAACTCCACTGAGGCCACGGGTTTTTCAAGGAAATAATCTATTCATGAATGACTCACATTTTATAAAAACATGTAGGAAGGAGAAGATCAACTTTGCCACTTAAAATTTTTGCAAGACATCTGAACTATAGTGTGCATAATAATTCATATTTTACTCAACCACAGTAAGGAGTAAAAAGCACGTAAAGAAAAGGAGAAATATATCTGGTGATCAAACTTCAAAACAGCACAATTTTCAAGATTGCCATGAGAAAACAACCTCATAACATTTTCAATAGTTGACCACAACAGATTTCTTGGGACTTGCCTAAGCTCTGAATTCTAGGTGCAAAGTTCCTTCTAGTAACACTAGGCACATCAGTTTAGTGAGTTTTGGGCCAGCTGGGCTGACATATTACCATGGAGGCAGTGTGAAGCCTTGCATTGGTTAAACAGCTCCTTTAACACTGCATAGCTTCTAGTTTCAACTTAAATCA
Source organism: Galemys pyrenaicus (assembly GCA_019455555.1). Classification (NCBI taxonomy): domain Eukaryota; kingdom Metazoa; phylum Chordata; class Mammalia; order Eulipotyphla; family Talpidae; genus Galemys; species Galemys pyrenaicus. The sequence continues at coordinate 2,066,352 of JAGFMF010011644.1, read as the reverse complement.
ACAAAGTGAATGAGTACATGTCAAGGCAGTTCCTAATTCCTTTGTATTCATGCAGATTAGATGAAGACTGATGTGAGGAGTCTGCCCTCTTCATGTTCATGGCTGAAAATCTTTTCCTCTGTGCAGTCAGGACTTTCTGGAGGCTGTGTCCAGAGCATCCTAAGCCTGTGCTCCCTAAAACCCACGACCTCAGTTATGGTCATCACATTATCATTGACCATTGTCTGACACTTCAATTTCCCACGGTGTAAATATTTCTTCAGTCTGATTCACTGTAATTTGAGTCATGCAGGACCCAGAACTCTCTTGGCAGGCAAGTAAAATAAAATCAGAGTTTAACAATAATTAGCAGTCATCCACTAAAATGTTGTGTGGCATGTCCAAGTACCTGATACAAAATGCAAACTTAGCATACACTAAAATAATACAAGTCAGAATAAATAGAACTTTTTTTTGTATCTAGAAGGACCAATATTCAATAATTGCTTGCCAAGAAGGTAGTCAAATTCTCAAGTCTGCCAAAGAGGACATCAAACTGACATCCCTTGAGAGACCAAGTATCTTTCATCTGATGAAAGAGCCATCCATACTTCTAATTGAATGTTAAAATTAAAGGGCATGCAATGAAAGATGAGATAGAGATGGGAAGTAAAAGAATTTTTTATTTTCATAGGCAATTGTATTGCTTTATTGCCATGTATCCAGATGAGGATTGAAGGACATATTTTTTTTTTCAAGTGATAAAACATTAAACTCTTGCCTGCCCCCCAGAATAGAAAGAAAGGATGAGACAGAGAGAGAGGTGTAGAGAAGGAGGAAGCCAGTGAGCACTATCATCTGTTTCTGAAAATATTTAAGCATCTTTTTCAGTAATTCCTGAAAAAGCAAAACTGCATTTGCTTCAGTGCAGTTATATCATTGCTATCAATCAAGTTTTATTTTTTTAAAAATATTTTATTTATGTATATCATAGCTGGGGTATAGGTCAGAGTCATAGGAGGTGAGAGGATTCACCAGAGACAGAGCAGGGAACAGAACAGGCAGCTTGTCTGAAACACACTGCTGAGGGGAGCAGCGGGTGAGGCAGGAGAGGTCTGCTGTGCCATGTGGTCCCCTCCCTGGCCCAGGATTGAATTCGCACGCTGCTCTACTGAGGATGATTCACAGAGCGGCGCTCAACCCGCTGTGCCACCAGGGAGGCCCACTATCGATAATCAAGTTTTAATGTGAAGGAATCAAATTGCAAAAACTCTTTACTTTTTAGACAGTTACATTAGAAAGCGAGAGACTTGATAACTTGGTGAGACCATCACAACCAGCAACTACCGACACAGGTAAAGCTAATCAAAATACCGGTGCTAGTGCGACCATGATCCCACTCTTATTGCCATTGCTACCACCGCCACCACTGCTGAAATGTTGCTCCATGCCCAGCCTCAGTCCCAAGCCAGCGAATCCCTTATTATTGTGCACCTCAGGGACTCAGGAGCAATCTACAGCTGACAACGCTGAGAAGATGCCCAACAGTTCCAACTTCTGATGTCTGGTCACTAACCATTTTATAACAAAATTGAAATAATAATTAAAATGTGATAAATCTTCAAATTTATTTTTGTATCCCAGAAATTCAATCAACCATGAAGATACTTGGTGTTCACCTTGACTTTGGACAAATGTGAACTTAACATTGATAGATTTGGTAGCGGCATTTGCTGCATCTTCATTTTCCTTGTGTCCTTGTGACTAACTTTTGAAAATTCCTTTACTGTTATCTTAGGGAAGCAAACATAAATACACATGCCTTTATAGGGGATACTATGTTTTCAAGCCTGAATGGATTCCTTAAGAAAATGATTTTTATTTTCTTTTTAGATTTGTTTGTGCATATAAGAGCTGGGGTACAGGCCAGAAATGTGGGGGGCAGGAGGAGCAGGGTAGGGTGAGAGGATTCACCAGAGACAGAGTGGGGAGCAAAACGTGTAAATGGGCTGAAACACACTGCTGAGAGGAACAGTGGGCGAGGCCGGAGAGGTCTGCTGTGCCGTGTGGGTCCCCTCCTTGACCAGGGATTGAACTCGTGCTGCAGTGCCCCGGATGCTTCACAGTGAACAGCTCAACCCACTGTGCCACCAGGAAGTCCCAAGAAAATGATCTTAATAATTGTAAATACATACATGTTCCAGAAGCTCACCTGTGCTCTATACCCAGGAATTGCTTTTCTCTCTCAGATGAGGAATGTGCCTACTCTCGCTCAAATACTGAGTGGCAGGGCCTGAACTTGAAACATTTTGGCTCTGAAAACTATGCTTGTACCTATAAGGCTGTACTGCTTCCTGGCTAGCTTTCCTTATCACCATCTTCTGCAGTACCATATTTAGGATAAAAATTTATTTACAAAATATCCTATAATTAGTCATCTAAATCGGGTCTCCCTGGTAGCACAAGGGTTTAAGGTGCAGCACTATGAATCATCCACAGCCACTGCAGCACAAGTTCAAGCCCCAGCAAGGGAGCTGACCCACATGATGCAGCAGACCTCTCCTGTCTTGTCCTCTGCTCCCCTAAGCAGTGTACTTTAGTAGATACACTTGGTCTGTTCCCCACTCTGTCTCTGATGAATCCTCTCACCCCCACCCCCACTACTCTGGCCTACACCCCAGTTCTTGTATGTGTAAATAAATAAATCTTTTTAAAAAATCCTTCTCTAAATCATTTATTGCTCTCCCTATTAAGCAATGTTGAATTACATCTAATTATAACCTACTTGAAGGCAATTTCCTTGAATTAAGGATGTGCATCTTAACCATAGCCAATTACAAATACTATAAAATGTCCTCCCTACTGCCTTCACAGCAGACCCCAAAGCCACAGTTCAAAGCTTCACACTTCATTGGCACCTAGTAAGGTGTTACATTTCCTGTCTTGAGGTTTCACAGCCCTTCCCTTCAAATGTTCCACAATACTCCTCCCCAGTTGTGTTTACTACCAAACAGCACAGACAAGTGCATCCACAAGACCTCTTACCTCAGTTTGACAAACTTCTAATACAACAGTGAGAGAAGTTGGGGGTGACACACCTGTTAAACGACAGAGTCAAAGACTCACATCCCTAATTGATGCTGACCTGAAGCATTTCTCAGCTTTCAGAGCACTTCTTGCATCTTCTTTAAATGCTTTTCTATTTCCTGCCCTTGAACTGACACGATCCTTTCTCTTTGGCTGAACCACAAGAACTACAGATAATCAACAAATTTGACCTACAGAAAGGAAATTTCATCTGGCTCAAACTGACAAGTCTGAAATGTTTATTTATCATTCAAAGAGTATGAAAAATGTTGGAGTGTGAGGCTTTCATTGCCTTCTTGTGTTAGGGAAAACTGCATCCTTTTAAGTCCTGCTCTCCTAGTACGACTTCAGGACTTCTTTCCCAGACTTCCTAGAGACTAGAAAACATGCATTGACCCAGGTTGCTCATCAGATGCAAGACTTTTGATTCAGAAGAGAATGTCATGGAGAGATATTGTGCCTTTGAGGAAAGGCGGGGGTAGGGGTAGGGGCTGAGAAGGGGAGGAAATTCTAGGGTGCTGTTCAAGTTCTATTTCTTGACCCCTGCAGTAGTCATATAAAATGTTGCAAGATTTCTTTCCTGTTCTGGGCATTTTTTAATGTGTGGTATTCATTATTTTTTTAAAAATTCAACTAAATTCTGGGAAAGATAAGGGGAACATGTGGCGCTTCCAGAAGGCATGTCACCCCAAGTCCGTTGCGAGCAGTGTGCGCGGCAGGCTTTGTGTTCAGCACGCTCCAGGGCAGCGACTGTGCAGGAGCTGTGCGCACAGCCCTTGGCATCCAACCTCCAAAACTGTTCTCTGACTCTCCTAGAGTTCTGTGAACCTCAAATATCCTAAAGTAAATACAGTTCCTGCTCTCACTAGCTAGAGAACAGTTTTGGTTGGCACCTAAGAGCTCTAGCTTATTCAAGGGAATACAAGTCTTTTCCAGGACATGTCTTGACTTGACGCTGAAAACACTGTCCTCAGGATCACATACGTGCCGGCCTCGAGTCACCTCCAGACTCTATAGATTCCTCTGCTCTACAACCAGCATCCAAGTTTGAAGCTATATGTAACGTGACCAGCTGCTTTGGAGGGACTATCATTACCTTCCCTGAAACTCATGATTTTTTTTTGCATTAATCTCTTAATGTAAATACACATAGACATACATGCACCACTATCACAACACAGGGGACCCAGGGATATGCAAAAGACATGCCATACTTGTACACCACTGTGGATAAACTTCCTAGGTAGCGATTATTTTGCTCAGTGCTCTATCACAGTACTTAGAATGGTGCCTCGGACATCTGTACCCAATAAATAACTGTGAAATGAATGAATATTCTGCCCTAAAACACATTCATTCATTCATTCGCTCATCCGACAATGAGTAAATGTTTATGGAGACTGACATGCTGATGCAGGCTCTAACCTGAGTGTTAGAGATGTAAAGATGATGAAGTCCCAGCCCTGCCCAGGAATAAATCAGAATGAACTGATTATTCCAGAAACTTTGTTAATAATTAACTCTCAGAACATGACTTATGCCCACTTGTAACTTCTTTTTCACGGAGGTGTGCAATGGCACAGGTAAGGAGAGTTTTGATTCAGAAGCAACTTCTTCCCACCGGTGATCTCAGCTTCAAGCCAAGGAGGAAAGAAGACAGCAATATTCAAAGTGGTAGATGAGCTACTCAGGTGTGCAGTCACATCTTTTGGTCAGGCTCGTACCCCCAATCAATGGTCAGGGACCAGTTATGGCCATGATAGGGCATCCTCAGACAGGGGACAGAAAAAGACTCCTGGTAGATCTACTTCACACTTAGAATTAAGCCCATACTTCTGGCCTTTCAGAATCTGGTCACGTTTGCCTCTGCCAGCCTCACATCAGCTCCTCCTCTCCAACCCCACACCAAGCACACCATGCTTGTCCCCGCCCTCATTACATTCTCTAGATCATCCCCTTTTGTGAGAATGTTTTCTCCACTTGTTCTCATTTGGTTCCTTTTTACTACTGAAGTATAATTTAAATGTCACCTTCTCTTTGAGCGAATTATGTGTAAAGCAAGTCAGATGATAAAAATAAATATTGTCCCCCCCCCTTTTTTTACATTTTTAAAAAAAAAAACAAGTTTATTAGGAAAAGGGGAAAGAAGTCAAATATTGGACATTTATGTAGCAGATGTTTTGACAAATCAAAATACTCATAAAGACCAGTGAATACTAGCAAGTAAAGTAGAATTTCTGAGGTTAGGTGGGAGGGGGAAAAGGGCAAATGGTCATAGGGATATAAAGGATGGTGGCAGGAAAACATGAAACCCTAAAATGGGGAAGTATGTCTTTCATTTAGAAAGCTATGGTGAAATACATGAAAGACAGATACCGTGTGATCTTGTTACAGGGCTTCCATTAAAGGTTTTATGTGTTTATCTTAATGCGGCGGATGGCAGAACCTATTCAGAGAGGGCAGGCTTGGGGATTCTGGGTGCTCCTCTCTCTGCCCTGTAACAATCTTACACAGAAGATAAAATAATTTTTTTTAAAGTTACCTTCTCAAAAGGCTTCCCCTCACCATCTGAATAAAGAAAGCAGCCCTCTGCCATTAGTCACATTACAGCACTTAGTACTGTACTCAGCTTCCGTAGCCGATGTTTTCCCAGGCTTGACATTCTTTGTTCATCCTTCTTTCCTCTCCTTCTCTACCTCCCTTCTTCCCTTCTCTCTTTGTGTCTACCTTCTCCACTAGACGCTTAGTTCTATGGAAACAGGAGCTTGTCCATCTGATTCCCCCCTGTACCCTCAGGGTCTGAAATAACACTTCACATACAACAGACTATAACCATTTGCTTAAATTTACAACACATTAATAGAGACTTTTAAAAGCTGGGGCTGGTGTCACTCCTTTCCAGAGTAAATTATTAATTACATGCCATATGTTGAGCAAGTTTGGCAGATGTTTCACCTTTTCAGAGAACCATGTGTAATGTAAAATCTGAGCTGCCTGAGATAAGTTTCTGTGGCATTCTGGTCTGGGATACCGCTGGTGGAAGGAATGGGAAAACAGGAAGTGACCCCCACAAGATAACAGCTAAAATCCAAGTGAATGTATCCACATGATCAAAAAGAAAGTCAGCATTAGATTGTCCAGAAAGTCAGATTAAATTCTTGTTAAAGTGAAAATTAGAAAGTTCAGTGTCTTTCACACACAGTTCAGGGAACGATTGTTCAAACAAACATGCCCTCAGTCCTAAGGGTCCACATGCACATAACAATCCCAGCAGTCCTGTGAGAACAGCTTATTATTGACCCCATATGTGAGAGCAAGAAGCTGAGCTTAATGAAATCAAGCAATTTGCCTAAAGATATAGAGCCAGGTCTGCCTTCAGAGCAACTGGGAATTTTTACAAGGCTCAGAAATAAACAACTAAAAAGTAGGCGGGAAGAGCCCTTGGGGAACTCTTTTGTTGCTCTTCGCAGGACAATTTCAGGAAGAAAATTCAGTTCCCAACCACTTCAAGACAGGAAGACCATGACTATTCCTGGCTTTGTAGCTGGGAAACCCCCCAGCAAAGATGGTAGGCAAGTCAGTCAAGAATACACTTGAGAAAGAACAGAAATGGTAGGAAGACTCTATTTGGCTCAAGATTTATTCATTCATTCATTCATTCATTCACTCATTCATTCATTTTTTAGCAAAATGGTCAAATATGAACACTCTTGCTTTCTTTGCTGGTTCATTTTTTAAAATAGATTTATTTATTTATGCCTACAAGAACTGGGGTACAGGCTAGAAGTGCAGGGAGTGAGAGGATTCACCAACGATGGAATAGGGAGCAGAACGGGCAGATCCACTGAAATATACTGCTGAGGGGAGCAGAAGGCGAGACAGGAGAGGTCTGCTGTGCCAGGTGGGCTGGCTCCCTGGCCAGCGATAAAACTCCTGTGCAGTGGCTGTGGATAGCTTCATAGTGCTGAGACTTAACCACTTCTGCTACCAGGGAGGTACTTTGCTGGTTGGTTTTTTAAAGAGCAGTCTAATCAAACTAAAAGGAGCTGAGAAAGAGGGAGGAAAAGACTATGAGATGTCTAACAAAAGATATAAGAAACACTAAATGACAACAAAATAGCCTGTATCAGGAAAATTTTAAGACACCATCTGGAACATATGATTGGTTTCCCATGAACCAGAGGAATGGATTTACTGTGTCCTTAAGGAAAGTTAAGCTTCAGAGTTCTTCACTCACACGGGCACCTTTCAAGGGTCTATCTGTTTTCTATGATTTCTGTATTTTATCTTAAAGAAAGAGCTACAGTTATATAAGCTTCAGATCCCACATAATCTGGTCAGTTTGTACATACCTCACATGGGAAGAGCTAAAATATTAAGTGGCCCTGAGAAAGTAACAGGATTTTAGCATTGGTGAAGAACTGTGCCTTGAAATCCCAAATCTGCTTAACTGTGTCTCTTATGTCAGGATTGGGCTGAGTTGGTGATTGGTGGATTGTTTATTAATGAAGCATAGCCCTAAAATAAGAATTTAAATAAATTTTATTGTCGTTTAATATGTTTTAGAGGTTAACATGAAGTGTCAAAATGGATTGTAACAGGATAAAAATGATAGTGTACTTTCATTTTAGATATAAAAGCAATGAATTTGAGAATGCTTGTTCAATCCCCCCAGATTTGTGGTTTGAATTGGCTCTCACATGAAACAAATTCCATTCCTTCTTTATTTTGGGACTTGGTAACAACAGAAGACCTAAAAGATACACTATTGCGTTATAAAGGCTTCTCTAACTGATCCCATTTTGCACAAAAAATTTTTAAACACTAATGTTTATATCCAATTATGAAAATAATGGGTAGAGTATTTGCATTTTAATCATTTCTGAGATGATGCGTACAATATTGGATTGGACACACACACACAAAAAAAAAATGGTGAGAGAACATTTGCCTTGCTGGTTGGATTTAAGCCAGCACTGGAAATAATATATCCAGTGGGTCATCATATTCATCAAAATAATGAGTATGACGATTTTACAGTTTATATTTTCTGACTGCTTCTGCTAAAGTCAGAGAATCATCAGCACTTTAGTACCTGATCAGTGCAATAGGGATCTTTGTTTCCCTTCTAGCCAGTCTAAATGAGAATGTTCACAGGATATTAGCTTTACAGGTTATTTCTGTGGAGGTTTAAAAAAGAGAGATAAGTAGAAAACAGCTGTACATTTTTCGGACTTTCCATTTCCTGTTAAAAACTGAGTGTGGGTTTGGGGGGGGGGAGTCTATTGAAATATAATTTAAATGTCACATCTCAGTAAGAACTGCCTTATCTCATGAACTATATCAAGCTACTCTCCACCCTTTACTTCCCCACTTCCCCAGAAATAACCTCCCATGCAAAGCACACAGTAATTGTGATTCCTCTCTCATGACTAAAGTGAATCTTAGTAGGGGAAGAAGAGGGAGAGACAATTGCAAGGAAATGATACCACCATGACTATCACCACAAACCCAGCTAGGGTTCTCCTTGTGGTCTCACCCCCATACTGGAAAGAGACACATTCCCATAGGTACAGTTATACACTATTACTCCTTGTGATGATATTTACGAGTCCTTTAGAAATACTAACAAGCAACCCATAGACTAGGTGGCACAGGTGGTAAAGAAAAACAAATGTGATTTCCACATTTGTTAAAAACTAGAATTTAGAAATATATAAAAAGAAGGTTATACCATGACCAAGTAGGATTTCTTCCAAGAATGCAAGGTGATTCAATGTACAAAAGCCAATCAATGAAATCTACTTTATTAAGAGACTGTAGGAAAAAAAGTATATGATGGTATTAATTAATGAAGAAAAATCACTTGGCAAAATAATTTGCTCACTCATGATACTAAAAGTGAAAAAAACACAGAAATATAGTAGAAAACTTTCTCAACTAAAGAAAATCTAAAAAAAAAAACAAAAAAAACAAAAAAAAACAACCTATTGCTAACATTACATTTAATAGTGAAAGATAGAGAATTTTCCCTTAAGATCAGGAACCAGGCAAGAAAGTCCAATCTCATAACTGTTATCAAACACAATGCTGGAATTTTCATTTAGTGTATTAAGACAACAAAAGGACATGAGATGCATACAGAAGAAAGAAGAAGTAATAAAACTCTTCCCATTAGCAGGTGACACATGCAGATAATCCCAAGGAACTGACCTCCTAAAAACCTCCTAGAATTAGTGAGTTCAACAGGTTGTATGACATAAGAATAACATTTTAAATATCTATTGTTTATGTGGAATATAAAGAAACAAAACAAAGGAACTGGAAAAAATCTAAAGCAAAACAAGCCCTTAAAAATATGGCTGCAGAATTGAGGCTACTAGAGGGGAAGAGAGGACAAGGATAGAACCAAAGGGGGAAGGGAGCACAATGGTTTACAGTAAAAGACTACAGGTGCTTTGGTGGTGGATGTGGTTTGGTGACATGCATTTGAGGAGTTGTGGTCCAATTTCCCTAAATCATAGATAGTGCTGTAAACCAATGTTACCTCAATTAAAGAAGCAATCTATTGCATTTCTACATACTAGCAATGAATATATAGTCACAAATATTTATAATCATTCAAAAAAAGAAATAATTACTTGTATTCTAACAAAACATGTACAAGATTTGTATGCTGAAAACTGCACAACGCTGATGAAAGAAATCAAAGAAGACTTAAATAAATGAAGAACCATACCATGTTCATGGATTGGAAGACTTATCATGGTGAAGATGTCAGTTCTCCCAAATAGAGACTGAAGCTTAATGCAACATCTATAAATACTTCAATAAGATTTTTTGTAGACGTAAGCAAGATTTTAAAATTTATATAAAAAAAGGAAAACCACAAGAATAACTGAAACACATTTGAAAAAGAAGAGTAACATGGGAGAAATTAGTCTACCTTTCAAGATTTACTACACAGCTATCTATAGTTATCAACCCTCTGGTATTAGTGGAGGGAGAGAAACATAGAACAGAGTAGAGAACTAAGGGGATGAGGTGATGAAGGGGGTGGGGAGAAGAGGTGGGAATGTATTTTTTTTAAGTGCTACTACCAGGTCCATACTCACCAATTGACCTTTGGTGTTCCTCAAGGTCTAACCCCTTGCCCACTCTGAGATGGAGTCCCCAGAGATAGTCCATAGGAATCCATCCAGTCTGATGACACGTCTTTGTCCTGAATGACTCTCTGACTACCTTAATGTTTCCCACTGACCTGACACCCTGCTTCCATTCCCACTGCTACACCTATTTCTTACCTTTGACTTTGGTTTTTCTACTCTCTGTCCAATATTAGTCTTACTGTTTCTCATCTCTCTTTTGGGAACATATACGACATTTGAGATATGTTAAGGCTAACATTCCTTTTTGTCTTAGTAACAAAGAAATGTAGTCTGTGGCAAACAAAGACAGTATTGTCTGTTCCTTGCCTCAATTTACTCCCTAATTTAGAACAGATAGAGAAAGACAAAGGGCTCTACATTTTACTCTCCAGCAGTTGCCAACTCTGGTTATACATGACAACCCAGGAAGAGGGAGGAGTATTTTAATAAATGCCAAAAGCTGGCCTCTTTCCTCATTCATTGACTCAAAACTGGGACTGGGAATCAAGTATAGGTATCTTTGTAAAGTTCCAAAGATGATTCCAATACCCAGGCAGCATTGAGAACTATAATTCTAAAAAAATGGGGGAGGGGACACCAGAAGATTTTGTTCATATCCAAATCAGGAAAATCAGATTCTGTGTAAATTAATCTGAGGTCAACAGGCCCCTCGGACAGGAGGACCCTGACACAGGACATCTGGATTGGGAAAAGCAGACAGGTTGATTCCAGCAGGTATTGATCTTTATGAGAAATTAAACACCACTTAAATAAACCAAAGCTAAGGCACACATCTCTTGGATTACAGGGCAAACACAAGTGAGTCTGGCTACAGTGGCAACTGACACTGACCTAGCTAATATCCAGTAAATGTTTAAAGGATATTGAAGTATCCTAAATTAAATTGTTAATGCTGAGATCACAAAGTATCACATCAGATGACCTTAAAAACAGAAATTTGTTGTCTCACAGTTCTGGAGTCTAGATGATGGAAGTCAAGAGATGCAGGATTGGTTCCTTCTGAGGACTGTGATGGAAGGATCTGTTCCAAATGTCTCGCCTGGCTTTTGGTAACCTCAGATGAATTCTACCTTCTAGACAGCCATCTCCTCCCTTTATTTCCTCCCATGGTTGTCTCCCTGTGTTCTTGTCTGTTTCTGTGTCTAAATACCCCTTTTCTATATGAACACCAGCCATATTGGCTTAGGACCCCACCCTGCTCCAATACGACCACATTGGAACTAATTCCACCTACCATGGCCCTATTTCCAAATAAGGTCTGATACATTGGGGTTAGGACTCCAACATACGAATCTGGGGAGTATCCTAACTCAAAGCATAACAGAATCTATGGTTTTAGTCACATGGGTTGGCATGGCTTTGTGATGAAGTGAAGGAATTTCAAGGAAAGGAAATGAGATGGGTTCAAGAAGAGGGCGGAGAAGACTCAGGGAGGCTGAAGAGAATGGGGAGATGTGGAAAAGGCATGTTGATGAGGGAATTGTCCAAGGGAGAAGGAAGAGAAGAATCATGTGACCCTGCCTTCTCCTCACTCATTCTTCCCTGCTCTGAACACAGTCGAGGAGGGGAGTGAGACTCTGCTAAGCCTGGGAGACTGCAAGAGACACGGAAGAAAAAGGAGACATGGGCAACTCCCCCTTCCCACACAGGGACCACATCAAAACAGGACCCCTGCTCCTGTCCACGAGTCACCTCTGAGGGGCAGCAGGAAGCTCCCTGAATTTGACTTTCTTTTTTTTTTTTTAATTTGTTTATTTCTGCATACAAGAGCTGGGGTACAGGCCAGAGTCACGGGAGGTGAGAGGATTCACCAGAGACAGAGTCGGGAGCAGAACAGGCAGACTGACTGAAACACACTGCTGAGGGGAGCAGCGGGCACAGCAGGAGAGGTCTGCCTCACCATGTGGGTCCCCGCCCTGGCCCTGGCCGGCAGCAGGGATCAAACTCGTGCTGCAGTGGCTGCGGCTTGCTTCATAGTGCGTTGCCTAACCCGCTGCATCATCAGGGAGGCCCCTGAATTTGACTTTCAATATCAAATTTGGATTATTTAATTTTGTAGGTCAAAGAAGTTTTGGAATACTAGTGAGATAAGAAGATAATTGCCTCTTAAAAGTCCTTTCCCACAGTGCCTTTATTATTGTTAAGGAGAAAAGTCAATAAATCCACTTTAATTAGATCTTTTTATGGGTCTGGTCTGGTTGAAAAGTTCATATTACATAGTTTGAGGCATAAATGGTTCACCCAGGATAGGTAGTAATATTTCACACTTGTGTTATTTGTTTTATCTCTTCTAGGATGATCATACATAAAGATAGGCAATTTTAACACCAAGTTTTATAGATCCCCAGAGAGGTCCGGTTGTCTGCCTACTCGTCTGGGGCAGAAGTGTAATTCAAATCTGGGTGTTCTGTGTTACTTAAATAGAGCTTTTATTTCTTGTTATGTTTATGTAAGAGATTAGAAAACTCTGAAGATCCATTTAAAAGCATAAACAATTTAGGTCTTAGTTTCCTTAAGCAAATCAAGACATCAATACAAATCTAGTTATACTGAAAGAGAGAAATATTATATAATGAAATGGATTAAAACAAAGCAGTTAGGGAAAAAACTCAGAAGTTATCCCCTTACACGTAATATGTTTGAGCCCAATCATTTGCCCTCACTCTCACGTTTGCTTTTTATGCTACCAGGTTCTTTTGCTGCTTGGATGGTTCACTTCTGTCTAACTGACTTATCATTATGCATTTCCCTAAAGGACACTCAAGAGCTCTGCAGTCCAGTTCTGAATTTATGTCTCCTAGCCAGAGTCCCGCTGTAGAAAATATTTCCCTTTATGAACATGTACTTGATGTAGTGTTATCCTTTAGTAAACTTCCTATTTTTGTATAGCTCATGATGCTTATTTACTATAAGGAATATTTAGCACTAAAAAAAAATCTTAAATGATGAAACTGGACATTTTCTGTGTCTTTTGTTTGGCCTCAGTAAGTAATGTCTTTATAAATTAAACTTTTAAGCTAAAAGCCATTTTTGCAATGCAAAAGAACTATTTATAAGTATCTCTAAAGCATTGATTCTCTACTCAGAAATTCATGCCTGGGCAGGTGTTTTTCCTCTGAAAAATTCATTGTATGAATGAGTTCTTTGAGTTTGGTCCCCAGGAATTCTCCTTAGAAGCTCACAGAGGATGATAATTACTTGTTTCATTAATTAATTAATTAATTACATGTCTCATTAATAAAAGTTTCTTCAAGAAATATTAAGTGATCACTTAGTGAATTAATATCATGAGTTGAGCACTGTGCAAAGCGTTTAACTTTCTTTCTCTTCTTATTTTAGCAGTGGTTTATTGAGTACCACTATGTGATCAATACTTTTATAAGACCTCATCCACTTATTCTGTGATCTTTGTTGATTTTGTTCCAAATGCCCAAGCACACACTTTAGTGAGCACTTTATCTTATCAGTGATTTCATCCAGCAGCACACAAAACTGGGAAGATGACTAAATCATGTTTTTTTTTTTCCCATTGAAAAGTGAGATATTTGGCCCTCCCTGGTGGCGCAGTGGGTTAAGCAGCGCATTATGAGGCAAACTGCAGCCACTGCAGCACAAGTTCGATCCCTGCTGCTGGCTGGGGAGGTGACTCACATGGCACAGCAGACCTCTCCTGCCTGGCCCACTGCTCCCCTCAGCAGTGTGTTTCAGTCTATCTGTCTGTTCTGCCCCCTTCTCTGTCTGGTGGATTCTCTCACCTCCTGCACCTCTGGACTGTACCCCAGCTCTTGTATGCATAAATAAATCTTTTTTAAAAAGTGGGATATTAAGTAATAATGTTTTTCTCTTCTTTGTCCATCAAAAATACTTAGAAACAATGGCAACCCAATTGACATGAAAACAACTAACATTCTCAGTATCCACTGAAGGAACCAGTGTTCTTTGGAGAAACAAAGGACAGGTTCTAGTTTTGAAGCAGGAAATGCACAATGTGAATCTGGGAAGTCTTTTCACATCAGAAAGAAAAAAAGCAAATAATAATGTTAGGAACAAAATGAAAAACACTTTACCGGTTAAAGATGGGCCAATTGTTGAAGCTCAAAAAAACCACAAGGCTTAAAATGTGTCATTCCAGAACCCTTAATTTTATATGACATATTTTTTAAAAATCAGTGATCAGCTTTGGAGATTGCTATAACACTCATCCATTAATTTGAAATGGGAAGAAAAAGATAAAAGCAAACATTTATTCTGTTTTTCCTTATGAATTGAATTCCAGCTAATTCAGTCAGAAGAAGTGATTAAATTAAATTTGATCATTCTAATATCACTCATTTATAACCTCTAGTGAAAAGGATCTTCACTGCTAAAGTATGTAGAAAGTAGCAAATGTTCTTATAATGGATAAATTAGTCTAAAAATACCTAAGCCCATAGTTCAATCTTAATATCATAAAAACAGAGACAACCAGGCATTATTGTTTTCTGATGTGATGCAACAGGAACTACACAGCAAGACCTATGAACATATACCACAAATACAGAATGTGGTGATTTTGAGGACAAATGATGTGCAGAGGGAACTGTGATCATTTTAAAAGAAATTTTAAGTCCTCTTCCTGGCACTGCCTGTGCAGGTGGTAGCTGTTTCCCATTGGACACCATGGCCACCCTCAGATCCCTCAGAAGTCCAGGATCATCAAAAAGGACAAAGAAGTTCATCTGGTACCAATCAGAGTGATATGTCAAAATTAAGCTTAACTAGGAGAAACTAAGAGGCACTTAGTACCTCTTAGTATAATAAGGTACTTAGTATAATAATAAATAAGGTACCCAGAAGATTCAATGAACAGGTCTCGATGTCCAATTTGGTTATGGGAGCAACAAGAAAACAAAGCACTTACTGTCCAGTGGATTCTGGAAGTTCCTGGTGCACAGAATCAAGGAGCATGCACTGTTGCTGATATGCAACAAATCTTACTGCTTCGATATCTCCTCCAAGAAATGCAAAGCCATCATGGAAAGAGCACAGCTGGCCATAGTCACCCACCCCAGCACAGGTTGCCCAGCAAAGGAAATGAATAGCCAGTTTGTGTGCATATATATTGTGTTAATAAAACCATAAAGCTGCCAAACAAACAGGAAGGAAGGAAGGAAGGAAGGAAGGAAGGAAGGAAGGAAGGAAGGAAGGAAGGAAGGAAGGAAGGAAGGAAGGAAGGAAGGAAGGAAGGAAG
>JAGFMF010011644.1:2025806-2050781 GCA_019455555.1 Galemys pyrenaicus | reverse complement strand
GAGGGAGGGAGGGAGGGAGGGAGGGAGGGAGGGAAATTAACAACAAAATGCAATGTATGGACTTTGCATTGATCCCATTTCAAACAAAACAATTAGAAAAAGATGCTCATGAAAAACTAAGAAATTTTAATGCTGTATGGTTATTGAGAATATTATGTATAATAGATATAGGAAATTATTAATGTATTTTAATACATTTCTTTTGGAGGAGAATAGCATTGTGGTTATAGGAAACAAAAGGGACCCCTGTCTTAACAGAGATATATACTAATTTGTTCACGGAAGAAATGACAGAAAATATGGGATTTGTTTAAATAATCTAGCAGGGTGTGGAGAGTTGTGAGGTCCATTGTTGTTTATGTGGGAGTTACCTAAACTACCTTCTCTTTCTTTATGTTTGAAAATTTTCATAACAAAAGCTTTTGAATGAAAACCATGACAAAGCACAGATATATTCACTAGCTGCTTTTACAGAAATGCTAAATATGTAAATTCTAAATCAAGTGCTGAGCACAACAACAGGATACAGACTTGGCATATTCCCTTCTCTTATGTGGTTCACATTTCCTTTCAGTGGAGGGAGATGAATATTGCTAAATAAGGTGATAAAAGCAGTTTAAAACAAAGTTCTACTTACTTGCTTCTATACCAAGTAAGTAATTGTGACTGGGATATGACCTATGTGGATTAGGAAGAGTTTCATAAGAGAGAGGATATTTGAAATGGGCCATGAGACAGCAGCAGTAGTCATAGTCAAATCTTGTTTTGAGTCAACTGAGTGTAACAGGGTGATCCCCAGGAAAGGGGGAAGTTCCAGAATCCCGGTTCTGCCCTAAGTGGGTGGAGCTGAGCAGGGATAAAAAGATTCTGCAGAGAGGACAGGAGGACAGAAGGCAAGGAGGAAGAAGGAAGCAGGATGGAGAGCAGCAAGGAGACCTGGAGGAGGCACGTGGAGCAGAGGGACATGTGAAGAAACGGCGCTTGCTTTTTGGTCTTGGACTGGTTAGAACAGTGTGGGTGAGAGACCTGGTGGGGAGGTTAACAATGGCAGCTTTCATCTTAATTTGTATTTTGCTTTTTTCCCTCCCGGATTTGTCTCTTTCTGACCCTTTTCTTTTTTTTTTTAAATTTTTATTTATTTATGCATACAAGCACTGGGTACAGGCCAGGAGTGTGGGGGTGGTGAGAGAATCCACCAAACAGAGCAGGATGCAGAACAGGCAGACCGACAGAAACGCACTGCTGAGGGGAGCAGCGGGCAAGGCAGGAGTGGTCTGCTACGCCACGTGGGTCCCCTCTCCGGCCGGCAGCAGGGATCGAACTCGTGCTGCATTGGCTACGGTTTTGCTTCATAGTGCATTGCTTAACCCACTGCGCCACCAGGGCAGGCCCTTTCTGACCTTTTTCTATGGATCTCTACTGAAAGGTCCTTTGGACTTGTGGCAGGCTTTTGGGCCTTGCTTTGGGCCAATCCTATTTGGCTGGACTTTTACCCTCAAGGAGATGGGTAACTTTGGATGCTTAACTTAGTAATTATATTCTTTGTCCTTTCTGTATTGTACCCTAATTGTATTAAAGTTCCTTTCCATTAAAGGTCTTATATGTTTGTCTTAATGTGGCAGATGACAGAACCCATTCAGAGAGGGCAGGTTTGGGGGTTCTGGGGTGCCCCTCTCCCTGCCCTGTAACATGAGGAGCCATTGCAGGGAGTTTATCTTTTTCATTCTTTTTTTTTTCCTATTAACATATAGTAAAATTCATTGCTTTTGGTGTTCAGGTCTACTAATTTTGACAAATGTATAAAATTATCTAAGCACCATGATAATCAAGATGCAGAATAGTTTTATCACATAAAAAAATGGTGTAGCACATCAAGTCTCCCCAACATTCAATCACTGGCTAGCACCAACCTCTTCACCATTACAATAGTCATGTCTTTTCTATAATGCCATACATATGGAATCATGCAATAGATAGCCCTTTGAATTTGATTTCTTCCACTTAGCACTACAACTCATCCACAATGTTGAGAATATAAATAATGCATTTCATTTTATCTCTGAATAATATTCCATTGTATGAATGTACCAGTTTGTTTATCCATTTTCTTGTTGATAGATAGTTGAAAAGTTTGGGCCATTATGAAAAAGTTACTATAAACAACCATTTAGAGGTTTCTCTGTGAATATAAGTTTTCATTTCTTCTAGGTAAAAACCTAGCAGTGGAATTGCTAGGTAGTATTAGATTTAATTTTAAAAAGAAACTGCCAAACTGTTTTCCAAAGTTTCTGTGCCATTGCACATTCCAAATGTATGAGAGTTGCCCTGCATCCTTGTCAGCACTTGGTAAAGCAGTTTTCTTTTGTTTCTTTTAGCCATTCAGACAGCCAAGCAGGAATAGCAATTTGTAGTTTTCATTTTTGCATTTCCCTAAAGATGAATGATGTTGAGCCTGGCAGACTGTGGCTACTATTACCGCTTCTCTCAATACGTCCATTTCTAAATTCTACCCTGGCTATCCACAGCCCCCATCTCCACTCCTTTCCCCATCTACTCATCGACTTCTCCAATAACAAAGAGGCACTCAAGCATTAAGCCCTTAACTTTCCTCCATTTTACTTTCGAACTCCAAAAAAGATATATCCCAAATCTTTTTCAGAGAAGATGAGGTCTCTCCCTTCCAAGGTCAGTCTGTCTGTGTGTGTGCTTGACCCAGGGACTCAATATTAAAACTTCTTTTCTTCCTGTTAGCCTCTTTGCTCTCTGCTGGTGGTCCTTGCCTCTGGCCCACTCTTGTCTGGATACTCTGGATAGATCATTTTTTCTTAATATCAACTTAATTCTCAAACTTTTGCATACACCACAATTACCTGGAGAACTTAAACTTCAAGCACAGATTATGGGCTGCGGCTTCCTCTACCTGATTTGGTAGATCTGGGGTGGGACTGAGAATGTACATCCTTTCAAAGTTTGCAGGTAGCTCTGATGGTCAGAGACCACCTTAAGAGAAACCTATTTTTATATTAAGTTAGGAAGTGAGTGTCAGGATACCAAGAGACAAGCCAGAGTTTTCCCACTGTCCTTTCTATATCTACGTGAGATAATGCTAACATCAACTCCTGGCTAGCAAGATGAGAATAATCTAACTCTATGGAAAGAAGACTGTAACAGCCAAACTGGGTAATACCAAGTGCAGAGGACTCCTAACACTTTCCTCCCATGGCCACTTCCATCATCATTCATCAGTTTACCCAAGGCTCATTTATAGAGCAAGCTCTCTGTGAAGTACCTTAAATCAGGAAAAAACAATATAGACATTTTCCAGTCTCTCTTTGTTACAATACATATAATTTGCCTTCTGGGAAAGATACACACTGACCCTTCACTAGCACAATAGTTTTGTCTTTTCTATGTCATACAAATGGAATCATACAGGATGTAGTCTTTGAATCTGGTTTCTTCCACTTATCTATGTGTATCGTTTACCTATTTTTTAAAAAATGGTCACCATTTGCTCATCTCATTTGTTTTCCAAAAGAAAAGAGAAAATAATTAAGAGTGTGTCCAGCCTGTAAATTAATATTTAGGTAAGGGTCTCCCAAAATACATGTTCAAAATACAGAAGGTATTTTTCCATTATTAACAGGGAAAATGTATCACTATTTAAACCTAGACAAACGTCTTTACTGAATTTTTAATTTGTTAACATCACAAATAATTTCCTAGGGAAAAAATATTATCCATTGCTTTTATAATTAGTTTAAATATACTGAGGCCCTTTCCTGGGAATAGAGGAGTTTTTCTTCTGACTTTAATGAGAAGCAAAATAAATAACAGCTACATCTTATTCATAGAAACACCAATTCAGAAGATCCTGGGAGGGTTTCTGAGGTTTGGCGTTGGGGCAGATTTTATGATTCCCTTCTGAACTGTTAGTTCAGAATCATCTTTCTTATCACTGACATCAACAGTCACACATATATCTATTTTTAGGTGTGTATGTGTGTGTGTGTATGTCCATACTTAATATATGTTTATATGTATATCCATATTTGTGTGTGAATTTATCTTCATATTTAGTAAAGTTGACCTAATTAGTCATTAGCCCAATGACTAATATAGTTGGAGTTATGGGAATGCAGGCTGTACCGAGATTGCTCTGAGGTTGATCCCCCTGGGTGGTAGTCAGACTGTCCCAGGAAGATTCCTCCACACCATGACCTCCTCAGGGTTGGTGCAAGGAAGAGCCTTCAATCAAACTTGGCTGAAAGCCAATCTGGCAGTGTAAAACTACTAATAGACAAGACCAGTGTTTATACATCAAAATGTTGTAGAGCAGATGGGAAAATTAGGATTAAATAAACCATTTATTCTTAATCAAGGTTAAATTGTTTGAGCATCTCTGAGTCAGGAGAGAATGGAGTATTCCCTAATTAGACTTCTCATTGAATCAGGAAGTTTCCCTCTCAGCTTCTTCAGAGATGTTATTTAATGTGAAGACACCAACCAGCCAAATAGAGCACAAATGATTTTTCCTTGTTTCCCTTAAACTTTAAAAAAATTAGTTTTGTTAACAGAGCTGTAGTAAACAGTCAATATCTTGAATGAACTAGAGAAAATTACCTGTTACAGATTGTGCCCCAGTAAAACATCTGTCTCTAGCCTTTGCTGGGTTCTCAGTAACTCGAGATCTGTCGTCTGAGAGACTCTTCTTTTTCCCCTATCTCCACAAAACCTATGTAAACCTCACTAATATTTCTAACCATCCCCCTCCTCAGCTTCCATTGGATACCATCAAATGGGATGTGTCTCAAATACTTAACTCCCAACAAACAAGGTTATGCATCCACAACTGTTTTTGCCTTTCCATCGGCATGGAAGAGGCATTTACTTCTATAAAGCTAGCTTATTCGCCTGTGTTCTACTTCCGTTTCCTCCTGCCTCCTTCAGAGCCTTCCTGCAGGTATCAACACCCTGCTTCTATGTCTTTAAAACATGTCTTTTCTATGTCTTTCCTGCTGTTATTATCAACATTAAATGGGTATTTTGACTTTTGCATCAACATTAAACATAACTATTAAACATTAAATTGACCTGGTCATCATAAAGAAAACAAAATCTGACACTCCATCACCTCTTTCCCTTCTCATAGTGGAGCCTCCTGAAACCTTCTTTGTGTCTTAATTTTCCCATGTCCCATTACTCTTCAACCTCTGCAATCTGGATGTCGTCATTCCCTCCGAACCCACCAAAGCTGCTCGGGCAAAACAGTCTTGTCAGACTTTTCTCCATTGTCATCCACCCCTACTCTGACCTGGAGAACTCTCTCTTGGAAACTGATAGCCCAGCAGCCTTTAAGCTCCTGGCACCCTACCAGAACCCATCAGAACCCCCTCAGTTTCCTCTAATGTCCTCTACCAATATCATCCCAGTGAGGAAAGAAAGAGGCAGAAAGAGAGGACAGAAAGGAGAAGAGATGGTTTCCAATGTCCAAACAGAAAGATAGGAATAGATTATTCCCAGTCATTCCTGTCTTTAGCTCTTTTAAGCCCAATATCCAGCTCAGACACACAAGAACTCCAGCCCAAATTCATCATCTTGGTCTTGAACAACTTCATTTCTTTATGATTTTGATCCTTCCATCATGTTCATTCTGGATGTTGGTTGGTGCTGCTTTGCTAGTTTCAACCTCGATCTTGGTGAAACCCTATTTTCCACCACGGTGATGTGGACTCTGGCACTTCTGCCCACCCCCTGCCCAACCAGCTTCTCCCTCCCCAGGTGGGGACATCTACCCTTCTCCCAGCACACTTGTTTTGGCCCTAAGAGTGAGTAGGGTCCAAGCAGTCCCTGAGGAAGTAGGTTTTGGAGCAGGATTTTCCTGACACTTCCCTTTGGAGTCCCTAATAATCAGCTGGGCCATTTTTGTGTGAACTAAGAATTTCCATCACTAAAGAAAATTCATTTTAGAAAAATGTAATTACAGTATATTTAGAATTATGATGAATTATATATTTGCAAATAGATGATGTTATTAAATACTATGAAAAAAGGGAAACTTAAAACACCAGCTAATTTAGTATTTTTCCTTTTTCAATGGCCAATGTTATCTTAAAAGTGCTGAGCAAAACTAAAATGTTTTCCTTCCTTTATTACAATTGTCTTTGCTTTAAGCAACCATATGTATTAAATAGGATTTTATGGGTTAGGCTAAGAAATAATCACTCTTTTTAAAATATGTCATGGCAGACCACCCTGGTGGTGCAAGGGGTTAAATCACAGCTATCCACAGCCTCTGCAGCATGAGATCAATCCCCGGTCAGGGAGCTGACTCACATGGCACAGCAGACCTCTCCTGCCTCGCCCACTGCTCCCCTCAGCAGTGTATTTCAGTCTATCTGCCTGTTCTGCTCCCCACTCTGTCTCTCGTGAATCCTCTCATGCCCCCATCTGTGGCCTGCACCCCAGCTCTTGCATGCATAATAATTAAACCTTTAAAAAATATACGTCATGGAAAATATATTAACAACTTCCAGAGAAATGAATCACCAACTAATTTCTAGAATTTTTTTTAATCCCTGTTCTATGCTGGATGACAGGGATAACATATAGCATCACTTCTCAAGAAATCTATTTCAATGCCAAAGAAAACAAAGAGGGTTTTTTTTTTTTCCATAAGTAAGTTTGAAATGAGACTGTTTGTTTGCTTGGGTGTTTCCAATGAAGGTTTCCTGGATTTAAATTAATCCTATTTCTGAACAACCAATATGTTATGGGCATGAGTAACATTAAGTTTATCCCAAAAAAACAGCACTTTTAACTAGAACAACTAAAGTTTTTTTGTCTTAAGACATATGACATACAAATGGCAATTAAAACAAAAAAACCCATATATATAAAAATATATATATCATAGATGTTACTAAAGCTTCTGCTACCTTTTTCTGATCCCATTTCCCTCTCCTCCAAAAGTAATCACCATCCAAAATTTAGTGTTGATCATTCCTATGCATGTTTCTACAATTATGTATGTAACATGAGTGTTCACAGATACCACATATTATTTTAGTGGTTTAAACTTCATACAAATGGTGTTTTACTGTGTGTATACTCTTGGGACTTCCCTTTTCTCCTTGTCATGTTTGTGAAATGTAGCCATGTTGATGTATTTGTTGTACTGCCATGTAGTATTACTATTGCTGCTGCTATTAATAGATTTTATCTTGACCCTTTTCTAGGTAATTTACAGCACAGACTCATGCTTCCAGAATTTTTTTAACATATGTATCTGACTGCGATCCTCATCATTAAGAAACAAACATACACGGGGTTAAGCTCTAGATCACATTGATAACTAGTATGACAGAACCACCATTTATTCATTCTCCTGTTGATGGAGACCAAAGTGATTGCCAGTTATTTGCAACTAAGATTAACCTGTGATGAACATTCTGAAATACCTCCTTGTACACCCATACAAGTTTCTAAGTGGAATTGTTGTAGGGAAAACACATTTTCAACATGACTAAGTTTTGACAAATTGCTTTAAGTGATGATTCTAATGTACACTCCTCTCCCCACCTCAACAGTGTGAATCCACATAGTTTCTACCCATTGAGATGGTCACATTTTAATTTTTACCAAAACGACAGATGTGAGATGGTGCCTCACATGTGGGTTTTCACTTGTATGTCCTTGATTGCTTCAAAAGTTAAATACCCATCCCTCCATGACTTGCCTAGTCCATAGCCTTTGCTTTTTCTGTGTTGTGACCTTTTTTCTTCTTTTTTTCTCAGTACTCATTACATATTAAATACTAATTTGTTATCCATTGCCTGTGTTGCAAATACCTTCTCCCGGTCTGTGACATATCCTTCCTCCACTCTGTCTTTACAGATTTTTTTCTAAACCTGGTTACATTTGCCAATCTGCACTTGATTGATGATCTAGACTATATTTTGTCTTCTTAAAAAAATGTTTTCATACCCTAACGTAAAGAAATTCTCTTAAATTTTCCTCCAAAAGAGCTAAAGCTTTGTTTGGAAATGGAGACCTAATTCCTCTGAAATCACCTTTTGTGTCTGGTGAAATAAGGAGCTCCAGTTTTATACATAAATAATTACTCACAAATATGTGTGTCTGTATCTATCTGCCTGACTATCTATATGTATATTTCTTTATTCATTCATGCTTTTAGGTTGTTTCCTTATCTTGGTTATTGTAAGTAATTCTATAATGAACATTTTGAGTTAGTATTTGTTTACTTATTTACCTTTTTCAGCTCTACACACTTCCCTTTTCTTCTGAGACCACTCGAGGGACAGGTTTGGAGGAGGAAGCCAACAGGTCAAACTGGTCTCCTACTTGTTGCAAATCATAAGTATCTTGTTGGAGCTTTAACTTTGTGTGTTGGGGTGGAGGGGTACTGGGGGGGTGGGGAGAGGGCTATAGGTTCCAGAACCTTCCCTCCCCTTGGAGCAGAGGTACATGATGATATCAGAACGGTTTCCCTTCCCAAAAGGAGATGAGATAGCAACCAGTGTTTGAAAAGGGAGATGTAAAAATGATATAATTAAGAGCAGTTTCTGAGAAGAGCTTGAAGGCTCTCCTTAGGTTGAACCCCAATGTTGTAGAGAACTTTCTAATGAGTTGGAGGGGTGGGGGGTCCAGAACAGAGGGGTAGGTACTCTCCTTCTGAGCTGTGGCCTGAGGGACTGAGAAAGTCCTAGAGAGTCCCCACGTCCAATCTGATTAAGGCAATGTGTTAACAATATTTGGCTTGTGTAAGGAGACCTGAGACCCGTGCACGCTCTCCGTGTAATTGTCGTGGACCCTGAAGAAAGATACAGAAAGACATCCGCAGAGGAGTGAGTAGACATAGCATGTGACCCTGCCCGGAGGGGGGAGGCCAGAGGCTGGCCCACCCACAGGCTCCCCTTCCCCAGTGTGGGGACCTTGTGCTAGCCCCTGGAGCCCCACTCCACCCCAGGAGGAGGAAAGGGGAAATGCCAAATGAACACAATTAGACAGAAGTAATTATGTTTTAACCAAAAGATACTGAATCAAATCGAACTGGCAGTTGTTTTCTACCCTTTGGAAAACCTAAATTAGGCCTAGCTGTAGAGATCTAAAGTCTGCCCCCTTTTTTTGTACCTCAAACTGAAATGGTAAATCTCATTACTGTGACAACCTTCACTTTGATTTTTATCTTTATTGGTTTAAACAGATTTTTTTTTTTTTTATCATTTAAACTTCCTCACTGAATTTGTTTTGTTCAATTTATTGGTCACTAAGTTTCCTCCTTAAACTTTTCTGCCTTTTTCACTATATCCTCTCATTTATTATTGATTTATCCTTACCTTATCAACCTTTTATTTTTTTATAGCCAAACAAATATCCAGAATAAAATTTAATGTACAGTAGTAGCACCTGATATCTGAAAGTTGATATATATTGATATGTAATGCATTTTATAGAAAATAGCAATTGTTACCATTTTAAATTTATAAATAAATTCATATATTAGAGTTTTTTTATATATATTATTTGCAAAAGACAGGAGCAGTGAGGTCACAAGCATATGGTTACTTAGTCATAATAACAACCTTCGATGGCAAACATAGCTAACAAATTTAAGTGAATAAACTCAGTTTTCTCTAGCAGACGTTCCAGCAGATGTGTTATCAAATATTTATCTCCCAACAGTCATTGAAACGATCAACATAAACTTTCAATATTAAAGGAAACTCTTGGTCCTCTTAGTAAACAGACTAGAGGAAGCTGTAAATTTATGATTAAAAAAAAAAAAGCAGAGTATAAGAGATTTAACTTACGCTTTATGGCAAATCAGTTGTAAATATTTACTGACCATCTTCCTTATTTACCTAAATAAAGGTTAATTATTAATTCAGGGGTCTCAAAGCTTTCAGTTTACACAAGAAAGTGTAACAAGGACTTCATTAAATTTCCCTACATGTTCTGTTTCTAAACAATTTGCCCTCTGTTATTATTAATTTTAAGTCAAAGATGAATCAAAGACATTGGAGTACATAATTTATGTCCACACACACAATCTTAGAGCAGTTTATCATTACCATAATAATCTCACTACCTGTGCCTTTGAATCAAAGTGTGGCTAACACAAGATGGTATATATTTTACCCTCTCCCTGTTACTATAAATGCAAAGTGTTATGGTTAATAATACTCAGACATTAATACCATAATTCTATCATGTCCTGTACCCTTGAGAACCAGAAGCTTGTATGTATACAGCAGGAGATATAGTTGTAACAAAATCAGAGATGAAACATAAACCCCAGAGTGCTGAATTTGACCAGATCGGGCAGTTCAGGGTGGTGTGGCCATAGAGTATAGGACTAAATTTGAACTGGAAGTATTATAAGTGTGGGAGATATTTTATCTTTCCTTCTGGAGAAGGAGAATCTATAAAAATTGAAGGGTAGGGTGACTAGGGTTGAGGAGAGGGACGTAGGACTACATTTACTGAATTTTAGGGTTAGTGCTAGTGCTCTGAGTCTCAATTCTGGTCATGGTTACACAACTCTAGGCATTTGTCAAAACTCCTCTATAGAAAATGTCTCAAAAATTTCCCAATAATTTTAAGGCTTAAAATTTCAGAACTATAATGTTATATTTTATAACATTTAAAATTTTAATTGTTTAAATGTATTTTACACTTTTTGTGAATTTTGATAATTTCCCATCTTTAATTAGAGAACTACTAATGAAAGAACAAATTACTTCCTGTGGCCTTATCAATGAGTTTGAACTTGAGTTGGTTCCTGTTTCTGATCCAGCTGTAGTTTGGAGATAATACAGAAGACAGAGGGGTGTGTTAAACTTCACTATGAGCATGTAGTTGACATACTATGAAAAACTGCAAGTCTGTCAGCCCAGATTCTTTAACAGATAAGTTGTCAGGGAAAGAATGGGACAGAAGAAGAATCTATAGAATATAAGACTTAAGAAAAATAAACTTCAAAAATGAACAAGCATAAATTACAGTGACTAGGAATTCATCCTTGAATGATGAAACTATGCAAGACAAGGAATTGATAATTACTATTTTTTTTAGACAAGGAATTGATTAGTAGTAAACTCACAACAGCAGTTACCAGTGGCAGGAAGACAAGCCTGTCATGGAAAGGGCCGTGCAAGGGCTTCTTGTGTGGCCAGGAGATTCTGTCTTAACCTGTTTGTTGGCTTCAAGGTTATTCATTTTATACTAAGTCATTTAATCACGTATTTGTTTTGTGTGGTTTTATGTATCTGTGTTTTATTTTACCATAAATACATATAGTAAAAATTAACGTCATTTAAAAATAAAATCGAAAGAGACAGTACCTGTCATATACCATTGTCTTATAGATTGTATTCGCACAGGTTCCTGACTTTACTCATTTTTTAGCTTTGGGTTTTTCTTTTCTTTTTAATAATTTACTTTTTAATTTACATATGATCAAATGTATTCTTTTCAGTTGAGTCTTGTGAGTTTTGACAAATGCCTAGAGTTGTGTAACCATGACCAGAATTGAGACTCAGAGCACTAGCACTAACCCTAAAATTCAGTAAATGTAGTCCTACGTCCCTCTCCTCAACCCTAGTCACCCTACCCTTCAATTTTTATAGATTCTCCTTCTCCAGAAGGTAATATAAGCAGGACGACTCAATCCATAGCCTCCTGAATGGGACTACTTTACCTGTTTAATGCACTTGAGATTCAGTCCTTTGTTGAGTATATCAACAATCATTCCTCTAACTTACTGAAGTAGTTAATAAAAGTAGTTAATCCTACTTTTATTGCCAATAGAATGCTTAACCCATTCAACAGCTGGAAAGTTCTGGTCTGGGGACCTTATTAATGAAGATACTCTAAATATGTACACACAGGCTTTCCTGTGAACATGTTTTTAAATCTCCAGTAAATTTCAGTAATAATGTAGAAGGCACGTTATTCCTAATTTTTTGTCTTTTAGCGTGTCATGTGAAATGTAGAAAGTGCAGAATAAAGGGGACCTCTGGGAAGGTAGTTCAGATCCTACAGAACAGCAAGGTGATTCGTTTTTCCTTTCACTCTGTCTTGTCCTTTTAATAGCCATAACTGACCCCTGATTTCTGCTAGGAGTAAACCTCCTATCTCCTTTGAAAATACAAAGTTATGAAACACATTTTAAAATTCGATCTTGGCTAGAAATGATAAATGATGCCAGAGCATGTAAGCCTCACTTAGGCAATTTGTTGGAACGCTTCAAGAAAGCAGACCCTGTGAATAACAACTTTGGGAGACAGGACCAAGCCAGCCATTTTTTCTGCTTCACCAAGAGTAAAAACAGGAGTAAAAAGGAGATAATTTAGAAGACTTTTCCCCTGAAAACATTATGAGTATAAATATAAAAAGTAGGGTTTAACAATGCCTTCTTATCATATATATGCACATATATTGTGTTGTTTTCATATGTTCTATCTAGTTACAATTGTTAGAGTTTCCTTTATACCCTGAATTTTAAGTAATAGTGTTGTCTTACATAACTTTAATTGTGTGACTCAGCTATATTCAATTATTTGTTATGGAAACATTACATTTACTCATTATGTGTTTTTTATTTTTGTATATTTGTTATAAGAATTAAATTTATTAAAGTACCTTTTTTGGTAGCATTAAATTTAAGTAAGCTGCTGTAAGAAAGCAACCCAGATATTGTGACTCAATTGAGACAGTTCACTTCTCTTCAGTAATAGCCCAGAGTTAGGCAGACAATCTAGGGAAATAAGAGCCTTTGTTCCACAGGAACTTTCAGGGATCACTCAGGGAACAATTTTCCTTCTCTCTTTTTTCTCCATAATCACCTCGAACAGGAGGCAGTAATTTTTTTTTTTCTGAGAAGGGTCTGATAATAAATATTTTGTGTCCTGCAGGCCATCCAATTTCTGTTTCAACTTGTCAAGTCTGCCATTGTGCCATGCAAGCAGCCACAGTAATGAACAGTGTGACTTTATTCTCATAAATTTTTATAAAAGTAGATGGCAGAACAGATTTGACCCATAGGTCACAATTTGATGACTCATTCTCCTGGCTGACAAGCCAGTAATGTTCTGGTGTGTGAGAAGGCATAAAGAAGCAATAGAAGGCAAAACATTACTAAGAAGTGCACAAACCATTTCTCCTAACACTCCAGAGACTAAAACTTAGTCAAACATCCATCTAGTTTTAACAGAGGACAGAAAATGTCAAGTGTCTACTACTAGAGGAGTCAAAAGTTACTCTAATAAAACTTCATCTGCTTTATTACCCACATCAAAAGCTACTCTAATAAAACTTTAGCTTTACCCTAGTGATCTAAAATTTTATAATGATATGTTCTGATGTGATCTTTTTTGGGTATTCAGTGGCTCTTTAAATATGAAAATCATATCCTTTATTTCTGGAAAATTGTCTTGTATTTTTTTTTCTCTGATAGTTTCTAACCTTCCATTTCTCTTTTGCTTCAGTACTTATTAGGTTGATATTGGCCCTCACAGCTTGTTGGCTTTTTTTCCCCTCACCTATCATCCATCTCTTAATCTTTTTGCTTCACTTTCAACTTAATGTTGATGGTCTCCACAACTTAAAATTGCAACCTCCTATATTTTTATTTGCTATCTTATTTTTAATTTATAAGACCTCTTTTATTGCTACTTTGGAATATCCCTGCTTTTTCTAATAACTCCATTAGTGTATAGTGAATGACATGACTTCTCTGAAGTGTTCTACTGCTTCATGTTCTCTGCTTCCTCTGGGAGATTTCCTTTTGGTTAGTTTTCGTCTTAAATGCTAGATTTCCTTTAATATCTGAATATCCAATTATGTTTAAGAATGAGCAACTAAAAGGAGTGACTGGAAGTTCTGTGTGCTTGGGCGAGCTTGTCTGATGGGTGGGGTTGCATCTGAGTTGTTTTTTTTTAAAGATTTATTTATTTATGCATACAATTACTGGGGTACAGGCCAGAGGTGTGGAGGGGGTGAGAGGATTCACCACAGACAGCGGGGAGCAGAACAGGCAGATCAACTGAAGTACACTGCTGAGGGGAGCAGCGGGCACAGCAGGAGAGGTCTGCCTCACCATGTGGGTCCCCTCCCTGGCCAGCAGCAGTGATCAAACTCATGCTGCAGTGACTGCGGTTTGCTTCATAGTGTGTTGCTTAACCCACTGCGCCACCAGGGAGGCCCGCATCTGAGATTATTATGTGTGAGTGTCTATAGGTATTTTCTCTTGGACTTGTACAAGAATGAGATTTTATGCTATGTTTTAGAAAGGAATATTCTATAGGAGCCTCCCTGGTAGCACAAGGGGTTAAGTTGCAGCATTATGAAACTATTGAGTTTGGGCCCCAGCTGGCTAGGGAGGTGCCCCACGTGGTGCAGCAGACCTCTTCTGTCTTCCTGCTCCTCCCCTCATCAGTGTTTTTCAGTCAATCCACCTGTTCTGCTTCTCATTCTGTCTCAGGTGAATCTTCACACACACACACACACACACGCACGCACGCACGCACATATCCCCCCCCACCCCCCACTCCCACCCCCCTGGTCTGTACCCTAGTTCCTGTATACAAAAATAAACTTTTTAAAAAATAAATATTCTATAAAGCCCACATTATTTTTTATTACAAGAAGGAAACAGCTAAGGAATTGACGTGACTTTTATGCCAGTAAGTTTAAGTACAACAAATATGATGATAATGAGTGGTTTAATTATAAGAAAACAAGCAGAAAATTTAGTTTCCCCAAGATGAGTAAAGTTCGTAGCTTATATGAACAAACACAATTCTCTCTAGCAAATAGAATTTTCTACAGTATAGGTAGTATCATGATTATAAATTATGATTATTGTATTTAGAACTTACGCATCATGAAGACGCTTAAGCAAATAAATAAGAGGCATGTAATCAATTTTTGAGTCTCATCATATGGTCACTAAAAAATAAAATTAAAGAGAACTTTGCCCCTTTGACTCATAAGCTCCATCATTATATTCTTAATATAATCAAATATAAGAATCCTGAATTATTCATCTCATTAACATGAGAAAATAACACTGCCCTATACTTATTTCAGCCAAGATCTTTTTCCATGTTTCTTATTATGCATTCTTTCTCCTCAGCTTTAATCAAGGCAAAATTATAGTATTCTCAAGTGAACATATTTTCACAAACTGGTCCTTTTCTTAAGAAAGATTTCCAATCCTGTGCCTGGAGGCATTTGGGTGGGGACATGAGGAAGAGAGGGCTATATAGGTAAAAAAACAAACAAACCTGACAGACTACTTTTGCAGAGTCAACAAAAGAAAGAGAATAAGCAATCTCACCATTTGGTATGTATCTTTCACCTAGTCCCAGATTTCAGTAAATATCCTCACCATTTGCTTCTTAGTTTTTTTAATGCCACCCTTACAGAGTCTTGGGTGAGAACAGAAATAAGTTTGCATTCAATCTAACATATTAATGATTTCTTTTTGGGACTAGGACGCATTTTACTAATTTACTAATTACATGGAAATAAAAACCAAAACTCTTGCTTAGCTTTTCATGCTATCAAGAAAACTGAAGCCCCACAATTATATAGTACTCTTTCTGATGAGTTCTTTCTGATGGAGACTGTTAATTCAATCCCAATATGTATTCTCACCTTTCCCCCAAATAAATCCCCCCAAATTGTAATGGAGTGTCTTTCCATGCAGTTGAAAGATGGCACCTTCCCCACTTCCTTTGTAAGGATATTTGGCCATGTGAATAAATTTTGGCCAATGAAAAGTAAAGTGTTATATGGCTTACAAAGTTAACATTTTATTTCAGAAGATAAAAATCCTATGATGAATAATAGCATCACCCAAAGTCCCACCTTGAGGCACACTGGACTGAGAAGATGACTCCTACACACTCTGCTCTTTTCTGGGTGGATTAATAATCATACCTGATATTAATAAGTGACTCTCTAAGAAAAGCCTGGGGAAACTTCATTTATTTCCCAGTTAGTACTGATGCATACAATAAGTTAGTAATTGTTTGCTCACTATTAATTTCAAGATGGATACAACCTATAATGTTGAAGTCTGACATCTCTATTTTTGATCTTCAAGCAGCTATAGGCAAGCACTTGCTTACAGCCCTGGGTGAAGCTGGAACAGGAGGGCTCTCAACTCCATAAAAAGAAATATTACCTGAGGACCTAATGCTCTTGTAATGAGATTTTTTAAAAGCTGCTTTCCTGGTCTCTCATACCTACAGACTAGACTATTGGCAGATTGAAATCAGTCCTGTCTGTCCCTCCTTAAAGGGACATGGGCTTTGTCCTTATAATAATTCTAGGTTGAATAAAGACGGTTAGGAGGAATACATCATCCTATAAGAAAACTTGGCAAGGATGTAAAACAGTTACTGGAGAAGATGCTGCTCTACTCACAGAAGTCTAACTGGGATCTGTTTTTAAAGAATAGTATAGATAGTTGTTCCATGAGCAGGGACCAAGAAAAGAGATGACATCAGTCAGTTATGCTGACTGATATAGTTCTCGTAGTTACACTCCCAGCGCCTAGAATGGTGCTCAGTTCATGACTGCACTTCATGTGAATGAGCTTCATAAAACATAGAGAAATCAGGATGCTGCATATAGTGGTTGACTTTGTTTACAAAGTGAACCTTGAGACCTAAAATTTTATTTTGAGGCAAATAGAATTTTACTTTGTTAATTCTTAACTCTTCTGCTGAGGTGTTCTTAATCCTTCATTTCTATGATGCCACACTACCCCTTAAAAAGAAAGGCTATTTTATTGAACTGTACTCATATTTTATGAGTTTTTATCTTCTGCAAATTGATTTTGGGTGACCCTGAGAAAAATAGGCATTGTTGTTCATTTGTTGGTTGTAGGTGTCACACAACCTGAAAAAAATCATTGGACTTAATTTTTCTTTGAATTGGCTTCAGGTACCCATGTGACAACACCCTTCACCCAACTCGCCCAATGGAACTGAAATTCAACCCACAATGTATTTGGCATTTTAAATCAAGCACGTAAGCTTCTCCACACCACAGGAAAAGCATGAGTCCAACAGATAAGCTATGTGAAGAGTTATTTAGCTGAGGCCAGAGGAGAGAGACTTCTGCCTTGGTTTCTGACAGTGTAGTTCACAAGGGACTGAGCAAGACAGCATTTCAGTTCTCAGGCATTTTCCCTCAGGATTTCCTTTTTATTCCTTCCCAAGTGTTGTCCATTTCAGAATAGTAGTCATGTTGTCCCTGCTTTAGCCGAACCCCACTTTTGTGAGGAAAATACCCCACCACAGTTCAGACAGAAATCATGGTTTAGTTGTCTAAATTCCTATTCCTCCTCCATGAACATGTGTGAAGTGGGCTGGGTGAGAGAGCTCACGAGCAGATGAGA
The DNA here is from genome assembly GCA_019455555.1 of Galemys pyrenaicus. Taxonomy (NCBI): domain Eukaryota; kingdom Metazoa; phylum Chordata; class Mammalia; order Eulipotyphla; family Talpidae; genus Galemys; species Galemys pyrenaicus. The sequence continues at coordinate 2,033,344 of JAGFMF010011644.1, read as the reverse complement.
AAGCCTTTTTCAGAGTCAGGCAACATAGAAGCCCATTTGCAGAAGATTGCTAAATTTTTGTTTATGAGTGTAGAGATAAAAAGTACTATACCTCTTAACCAAGAATTTCTTTCTTTTATAAACCTAAACAGGCTGTAATACATTATTTTGTATGATGTCAAGATTAATGCCTGTAAAAAGTTATCAAACTTATGAAGAATTGCATATAAAAGTCAGTTTTAATTAGGAAGAGAAAGTCAAAACAGCACATCTTTAAAGTAGGAGTATTCGTGTTCAGAAGAAGGACATTATCCACTTCCTATAATAAACATCAACACACACTCAGAGGTCTTAGAGTTTCTCTAAGAATTTTACTTCAGTGTAATGTCATAAAAGAATCAAGATTTTATTTCCTTTGAGAAAAAAAGAGTAGGTTTTCATATATCTGAGAGTTAAAAAAATAATTTCCCACGTTGGCCTTTAAACCTGTCTTTTACATGCTCTAACTGAATTTTGTAAATCGGACTCCTCTTTCCTCCCCCAATAACAGAAATAGTGTGATTACACTTTGGTAATCAGTGGTCAAGCTAGGTGTGAAAAAGAATATCAAGCATCTGAGAAAGTGAGTTGCAATGTATTTTATTTCCCTCTACTATAATCAATGACTAGTAGTCAAACACAAGTAAAAGTTTCCTTCTCCCCAAAACTATCAACCTCAGCTCTGGAAATTTTAGGTGGAAAAATTTGCCTGATTAAAAAATGGAACAATAATGCCACACACATGTTCCTATTCACACATACAGTCTCACTCACTCGCTCTCCCTCCAGCCTCCCTCTTTCGTCTTCACAGGCACTTATGATAAGCTTGAAAAGGAACTTATAGACAGGTGCCTGCTAAGTCCCAAATCCCATTCTTTAACAAGAGTGGCAGCCAGTAAAATGCAGCACCTGAGGTTGTGTATGTCCCTTGTATTTTGTTCTTGGGTTGGCCAAGCCACACAGACTTAGCAGGAAAAAACTGACTGGCACCCAGGGAGAGAGCTCCCCTCTAATTATTCAGAATAGTGTAGGGTTGTTTAAGTTTCATGTACTTATGAACCACTGGGGATCTTGTTAAAAATATGGATCCTAATTCAGTAGGATTTTGAAATAAGATCTGAATCTGTAGTTCTAACAAATTCCCAGGGCATGCAGACGCTGCTGCTAATTGCACCAATCAATCCCCACCACCACTACCACCCCATTCTGGAGGTTCACTGGAAGGGATCAGGAACTGCTAGTTAAGCCTTCAAATATTCTGGGAGGTGACTACATACACATCACTGGTGGAGCTTTAAAAACCTAGATTCCTGGGCCTCCCTGGTGGCGCAGTGGGTTAAGCAACACACTATGAAGCAAACCGCAGTCACTGCAGCATGAGTTTGATCACTGCTGCTGGCCAGGGAGGGGACCCACATGGTGAGGCAGACCTCTCCTGCTGTGCCCGCTGCTCCCCTCAGCAGTGTACTTCAGTTGATCTGCCTGTTCTGCTCCCCGCTGTCTGTGGTGAATCCTCTCACCCCCTCCACACCTCTGGCCTGTACCCCAGTGCTTGTATGCATAAATAAATAAATCTTTAAAAAAAATTAACAAACAAACAAAAAAAAACCCCTAGATTCCTCCAACCTAATTCATTAGGTTTATAGGAAGTCCCAGTCACCTCTATTGTCTTAAAGCTCCCTCTTCTAGGTCAACTGGAGGCTCAAAAAGGCTTTGAATCATAGCTACAGACTTATTCCAAAACTAAGGAAACAGGGTATGAGTGGTTATGTGACCTGTTCAACAAGACCTGATTATAAGCACACCAGTAAGGACTAAGAACTCAGAGACCTCTTTCAACCCACCACCTGATATTTCCCCTTAGACTGCTCAGGGCACTTGCTGCCATTTAGAAAGCAAAGCAATATCCTACCGTGAATAAACAAGTGATTCTTAAGTATAAAATAAACGTCAGGTCCAGTGCCACTTTACCCAGAACGTTTCCATTTTCTGGAAGCAAGCCCAAAGAGGTCTAATGTGCATTTGTTTCTGTGAAAGGAAGTGGAATGGAGAAGTGCATGGTATAAATGGAAATAGTTCACATTATATTCCCTTAGGAGATAACTTCATAATTTAAAAGATCTTTTGTCCTGGCTGTTTTTATTTTTTAAATAGTGATGCTTTCAATGGCTTCCATAGAATCAAAAATCCTACATCGGCATGTTGTAATCTTTTCCTCTTATAATTTGATGCTTCTGTGTTTAATTTCAACTCACATGCCATAATTCCTGAATTAGGTTGCCTTTACTTGGTCTTTTTGATTTTAGGTGAAGCTTTGAAAGTTTTTTCACACAAAGTCAGCACCTGTGCCCTCCTTGCTGAGCTGTGCCCAATGCATGGGACTGTGGTTTTGGATTATTCCTGCAGTTTGGGTTATTTCTGTTTATTGTTTTTGGTTCTTTCTCTTTGAAAGGAAGAAAATCTCCAATAATATTCACATCCCTCACGGGATGATGTCATCCCACAAAAGCATATCTGAAGGCCGAGGATGTCCCCACTGTTTTGGGGGGTGTTCTCTGCAATATTTGCATCTGGAAGCTGGACTTTCTCCTTCCCACTTACATTGAGACCTATTAACCCAAAATTCTCTACTCTCCTGTCCTGAAGCCGCCAAGAGCTGCTGCAGAAAGCAGAGACTGCACCCCACAGAAAACCCTTAGATGAGTTTCCTGGTACACAGAAAAACCAGTGTCCTATCTGTGGGACAAATCTGTTCTCACCCTATGAATGCCACTCCTGTGGAAGACTGAACCAGGAAGAGCCTCCTTCAGAGTGAATTTTCTTTCTGGAGCAGACTTTAAAGCAGGTGACCTAAAGATGAATTGTAGTTGAACTGCAAACATTAGAGATATTTTAGGAGTACCAGGTTTCTGTTGCTGAGCCTTGGACTTGGTGAGAGGGTTAGGTGCTAGATTCAGTTTCTGCCTGTAACCTCAGGTGTCTGAGGGGGTTCAGACCTTCCTGTTCTCCTAGTGTGGGATGATGTTGCCCTCCCTATTTAAAATGAGGAGAATGGGTACAAGTGTTTATCAGGCTGTCAACTATGGGACAATATAAGGCCGTAGCCTTATCACCTGGAAGGAATGCCTGTATGTTATGTGTAACCGTCAGGTCTTCTTCCTTGCTAGACTTTTATGAACCATATAAAAGACTGTGTGGCAGACATGTATGTGGTGGCAGTGAAAATTCTCGTGACTCTTCCAAAGGGTCCGAATTCACTAAGAGTCCCAGCCCCCTCTATTCTGAATAGCATTAACAGTGGGTAGATGGCAGGGACTGCTCTCTGCTTAGAGCTTGTTGTGGAAGAAATTTACTTCCAAGGGACAGGGAAGAGAAAAGGGGCAGTTGGAATACCAAATGCCACTGTCTCACAGAAATGGCTGGCCTGGTGGAGTCTCAGGTGTCTTCACAGGTAACTGTGTTGGTTGCCTCTGGATCTTGGGAGGGTTCATTTCCCTGAGAGAAAAAATGATTCTTATACTCCTAAGGATGAGACAAAGATTTCTAAGACAGAAGAAGAAGGAATGTTGAGCTTTCCAAATACCACGCTGCCAAGACTCCCTCTCGTTCTGGGCCATGTCTGAGGACTGAAGGACAATCACCTCCACTTACACCCAAGTTCCCCAAAGATACGTGAGTCAACTGGTCACTCGTAGTACTAATATAAATGCCTCAGTTTGCTTTCTTTGGAAACTAAGCAAACTGGAAAGGTTGGGGAGGAATCTGGAGGAGTGGAGATCAGAGAAGGGAAGGACATAGCACTGGATAGAAGATGGATGTTTCCTACAGCAGAGACGTGGAAGTGGGGTCAGGTTTGGGTTCAGAAAGACAGCAGGATTGTTTGGAGGCTTGAGGGTCGAGTAACAGGGAAAGAGCTAGAGAAAGATTGGAGAACACTAAGGTGTTCCAGGCTTGTCGGCTTATCTCTTCTCATTGAAGCCTTGCATACGACAAGAGAGCGGCTGAAGTCTGAGGGCACCAGTCTCATTCTTGAGGCTACCACACTTACTGCTCATTACCTCTCAAGGCTCTAGCCTCTGATAATCATCATATTGGGGGGAATACGAGCATTCAGTCCATAATACCACCACAGAATTAACATGTTTTACCACATTCTAAATATAGTTTCTACAAGACAACTCCACAGTTGGACTGGAAATTCTTTACTAGTTCTAAACTTAATATCTACTTAAGACCCTATGATGGTAATTTGAACTTGTGACTTTTCCCTTACAACAGATAGATTGGGAGTATTCTCTTGCTTTAGTGAATCACATGATATATTTATCATACTTATTTTTTAGACTAATAAGCCTCAACTTGGTTAACACATTAGAATTACCCGGGAACTTTTAAAAATCAAGATGCCCAGAAGATACTTCACATTATTTAAGTCAGTCTTTGGAAGTAAATGTCACACATGAGTATTTTTTACATATTTCCCAGATAATTCCCAAGGTTGAAAGCCACCAAGAGGGGAGCAATGGAGGAAGGTGAGTGCCATGTGGAAGGCACAGTCACTGTGAAAAATCTGAGTATAGGGTAGTTAATTTGTTGACTGGTTGAATAAATGGTTGATTGAGGGGAGGAAAGGTATGGCTATTGATGTTCTCTAGGCCTTAGACAAAAGTAGGAAAAGATATCAAAATTCCTACTTTCAGACCCATGGGAAGTGCACCGTACAGAGACCTAGTCTTGTCCCTCTTCTGGGCCTGTCTATAGCCTTCCCTGGTCTGGAGAATTTCCCTCTCTGCCTCCTTTTCCCTCCATTGCCCCTGAAGACCCTTCTACTGACCTTTCCATCCACCTGGCAGGTTGAGGTGGCTTCCATAGCTGCTCCCACTGGCCCCCTCGAAACGGCAGCCCATGCAAGCTGAGACTCTAACAGTAGCAGGCAGTAAGGAGAAACGAGGAAGATTCGCTGTCACTGGCCTTCCTGTGATCTTTGGCTTACACACAGCAGAGGCAACTTGCTCATTGCAACTTCAAAGGGTCCTACATTTGAACTCCTCTCATAGACAGCCTCTGCCAAGCAACTTCCTAGTTTACATAACTTCAATACTTTGCACAAAGCAGGATAAAGGCAAGAAAAATATGTTGAATAAATAGATTTGTCATCTCTTCTTTCCTAAGCACCTGTTACTTCCTACAAGTCAGCCAATACTGCCAGAGTGAAAACTTCGTTACTTTTTTCTAGTATACACCCAGCATCTATCCTGTGACTCTCAGTAAATATTTGTTGAATAACTGGATAAATGCTTCTTTTAAATTCCATACAAGGTCCACCTTAATATTTGGTTGGCTGATATTAACCATAAGCAATGAAGTTGTTGGAAATGAAGACCTTTCTGGAAACTGCAATGTCATACTTCAGCACACTGCTGACATTTAGCAATTTCCTCAAATGTAAAGCAGCATCAGCACTGTTCATCAGGCTGGGAGGGACTCTAATATAATTGTTACAAATGTGATTTTTTTTTAAAACCGAAGGAAAAGAAACCACAGAGCATTAAATGATAGTGGTCAGTGAAAGATCATTTCCTGTTGCTTCCTACCCGGCACCATCTGTGTAGGAAGTAAATGAGGAAAAAGTCATATTTTAAGAGAGAATTTGCTCCCTACAAGATAATGGCTTGGTAGTGTACTTGAAATACTAATGACAAGCCAGAGAAAATTATTTAAAAAAAATACAAATGTTTTAAGAAATGTATATTATTTCTGCAAAACTATGTGTTTAAGACTGTCTGATGAGAATAATGCTACTTTGTTTCCCAACATGCATAAAAAGTCCCCAAAATGCAGGTTAACCTGTATTAAGATTAACATTCATGTAATCATAAAGTTAGAAAACCACTCAAACATTTAGCAGAGTTTTGTTCTTCTCCCCTTAGAATGACAAGAGTCAAATAAAAGAGAGAGGAGAAAGAGAGGGAGGCAAGAGAAGAGGGTAAGGAGGAAAGAAAAGATCAGATATTGTAAAACAAACACCAGAATAGTGTTGAGCATTTTCTTTGGAAGTATGCTTCACTCCTTAGTCAAACTTAAGTTTCCATTTATTGTAACAAAGTACCGTGGTTTTACATACTTGTGATGGTCTACCACCACCAAAACACCCACACAGGTATATTTTTTAAAAATTCTTTGTTATTTGTCTAACTGAAAACTATGTTGCAATTAAAACCTATGTGGGACATCAGCCCTCCTTAATCTTGGGGATACTGTCTTGGTGCCCAGAGTTCCTGCTTGTCAGCTAGGTGTAAGGTCATGCAGGGGCCTCTCACCAAGGGCAAAAGTCCTGGTATGAGGAACAAACTGGGAAACCAGTATTTGCCAAAAACAGCAGGTAAATATTAGACTAGAGATAATATGCTTTGACCAGCAGGAACAGTGGAGTCCCCAAAGTAGTAGCACCTGGCCACTCCACCCTAGCTAACACCCACAGCACCACCCCCCACACATGTATGCTCCCTCCATACCTGCCCCATCTTTGTGGGCAATACTGAAAAATATAAGGCTGCTTTTGGATGGGGCTGCATTGTAGCCCCCCTTGGTTTCTCATTGCTCCACATAGGTTTTGAGCAATCTCTCTCATCCTGCACAGACGCCCCACTAGGCGACAATCCATTTCCTCCTTTGACTCTCAGTAGCAAAGGGAAATAATGTTCATTTCTACTTCATAACATATCAAGTCAATCAAAAATCCCTAAGCCTTTAACTATTTTTTTTTGCTTATTAAATCCATTGTCTGCAATCTATTTGTTTCAATTAAGATTACGTTCTGAATACTATAACTCCTAAATCCAAATATACTTTAAAAAATGAAAATGCTCTTATAGTACTTAATGGCTTGGGAAAGGGGAGCAATGAAAAGCATTATTGTATGTACAATTAAAAGAGGACATTAAAATTATTTAGATGAAATAATATGCATAGGGGATTAAAGTCCACACAGGGATTTCACCTATTAGATTCAAAAACATCCTATCAAATGAAAGAAATTGAAGCAGTACAGTTCTAGCACAGGGACAGAGGGACAAATCAACAGGATGGAATAGAGTTCAAAGAAGTCCATTAATCCTGTTCCTACTGCAAGTCAGAATGATGCTCCACACAGTAGCATCAGCAAAAGACCCCTTGGTGTTGGCTGGCATGGCACCATCTCCAGGAGGCCTCCCGACAGCAGGGGAGGGGCAGAGCTGGCACGCAACAGGCACAGCCAGGCCTCATATACCCAGAATCTATGCTCTTAGTGAAAACACACTAGTATCTTCTTTCCAAATCAACAATATTTTAAATTGGTAAAAGGGCATTGAAGCAATTGGCTAAAAACATAAAAAAGTAAAACTGATTATGCTTCACACCATTAAAAATTCTTGGCTGCGGGGCCTCCCTGGTGGCGCAGTGGGTTAAGCAACGCACTATGAAGCAAACAGCAGCCACTGCAGCACGAGTTCGATCCCTGCTGCCCGGCCAGGGAGGGG